>CANNZV010000643.1:355884-483038 GCA_947561585.1 Caprella mutica
ATCCAAACTCTATCCAACCTGTATCCTATCCAAACTCTATCCATTCTGTATCCTATCCAAATTCTATCCTTACTGTATCCTATCCAAACTCTATCCATACTGTATCCTATCCAAACTCTATCCATACTGTATCCTATCCAAATCATCTGTATCTATCCAACTATCACTGTATCCTATCCAAACTCTATCCAACTGTATCCTATCCAACTCTATCCATACTGTATCCTATCCAAACTCTATCCATACTGTATCCTATCCAAACTCTATCCATACTGTATCCTATCCAAACTCTATCCATACTGTATCCTATCCAAACTCTATCCATACTGTATCCTATCCAAACTCTATCCATACTGTATCCTATCCAAACTCTATCCAATGTATCCTATCAACTTATCAACTGTATCCTATCCAAATCTATCCTTACTGTATCCTATCCAAACTCTATCCATACTGTATCCTATCCAAACTCTATCCATACTGTATCCTATCCAAACTCTGTATCCATACAGTACTCTGCGTTGATACCACTGCTTAAGCAGTGGTATCAACGCAGAGTACTCTATTGATGTAACATAGAGCAATACTATTGATGTAACATAGAGCAATACTATTGATGTAACATAGAGCAATACTATTGATGTAACATAGAGCAATACTATTGATGTAACATAGAGCAATACTATTGATGTAACATAGAGCAATACTATTGATGTAACATAGAGCAATACTATTGATGTAACATAGAGCAATACTATTGATGTAACATAGAGCAATACTATCGATGTAACATAGAGCAATACTATTGATGTAACATAGAGCAATACTATTGATGTAACATAGAGCAATACTATTGATGTAACAATAGAGCAATACTATTGATGTAACAATAGAGCAATACTATTGATGTAACATAGAGCAATACTATTGATGTAACATAGAGCAATACTATTGATGTAACATAGAGCAATACTATTGATGTAACATAGAGCAATACTATTGATGTAACATAGAGCAATACTATTGATGTAACATAGAGCAATACTATTGATGTAACATAGAGCAATACTATCGATGTAACATAGAGCAATACTATTGATGTAACATAGAGCAATACTATTGATGTAACATAGAGCAATACTATTGATGTAACATAGAGCAATACTATTGATGTAACATAGAGCAATACTATTGTTGTAACGATAGAGCAATACTATTGATGTAACATAGAGCAATACTATTGATGTAATATAGAGCAATACTATTGATGTAACATAGAGCAATACTATTGATGTAACATAGAGCAATACTATTGATGTAACATAGAGCAATACTATTGATGTAACATAGAGCAATACTATTGATGTAACATAGAGCAATACTATTGATGTAACATAGAGCAATACTATTGATGTAACATAGAGCAATACTATTGATGTAACATAGAGCAATACTATTGATGTAACATAGAGCAATACTATTGATGTAACAATAGAGCAATACTATTGATGTAACATAGAGCAATACTATTGATGTAACAATAGAGCAATACTATTGATGTAACATAGAGCAATACTATTGATGTAACATAGAGCAATACTATTGATGTAACATAGAGCAATACTATTGATGTAACATAGAGCAATACTATAGATGTAACATAGAGCAATACTATTGATGTAACATAGAGCAATACTATTGATGTAACATAGAGCAATACTATTGATGTAACATAGAGCAATACTATTGATGTAACATAGAGCAATACTATTGATGTAACATAGAGCAATACTATTGATGTAACATAGAGCAATGCTATTGATGTAACATAGAGCAATACTATTGATGTAACATAGAGCAATACTATTGATGTAACATAGAGCAATACTACTGATGTAACATAGAGCAATACTATTGATGTAACATAGAGCAATACTATTGATGTAACATAGAGCAATACTATTGATGTAACATAGAGCAATACTATTGATGTAACATAGAGCAATACTATTGATGTAACATAGAGCAATACTATTGATGTAACATAGAGCAATACTATTGATGTAACATAGAGCAATACTATTGATGTAACATAGAGCAATACTATTGATGTAACATAGAGCAATACTATTGATGTAACATAGAGCAATACTATTGATGTAACATAGAGCAATACTATTGATGTAACATAGAGCAATACTATTGATGTAACATAGAGCAATACTATTGATGTAACATAGAGCAATACTATTGATGTAACATAGAGCAATACTATTGATGTAACATAGAGCAATACTATTGATGTAACATAGAGCAATACTATTGATGTAACCTAGAGCAATACTATTGATGTAACATAGAGCAATACTATTGATGTAACATAGAGCAATACTATTGATGTAACATAGAGCAATACTATTGATGTAACATAGAGCAATACTATTGATGTAACATAGAGCAATACTATTGATGTAACATAGAGCAATACTATTGATGTAACATAGAGCAATACTATTGATGTAACATAGAGCAATACTATTGATGTAACATAGAGCAATACTATTGATGTAACATAGAGCAATACTATTGATGTAACATAGAGCAATACTATTGATGTAACATAGAGCAATACTATTGATGTAACATAGAGCAATACTATTGATGTAACATAGAGCAATACTATTGATGTAACATAGAGCAATACTATTGATGTAACATAGAGCAATACTATTGATGTAACATAGAGCAATACTATTGATGTAACATAGAGCAATACTATTGATGTAACATAGAGCAATACTATTGATGTAACATAGAGCAATACTATTGATGTAACATAGAGCAATACTATTGATGTAACATAGAGCAATACTATTGATGTAACATAGAGCAATACTATTGATGTAACATAGAGCAATACTATTGATGTAACATAGAGCAATACTATTGATGTAACATAGAGCAATACTATTGATGTAACATAGAGCAATACTATTGATGTAACATAGAGCAATACTATTGATGTAACATAGAGCAATACTATTGATGTAACATAGAGCAATACTATTGATGTAACATAGAGCAATACTATTGATGTTACATAGAGCAATACTATTGATGTAACATAGAGCAATACTATTGATGTAACATAGAGCAATACTATTGATGTAACATAGAGCAATACTATTGATGTAACATAGAGCAATACTATTGATGTAACATAGAGCAATACTATTGATGTAACATAGAGCAATACTATTGTTGTAACGATAGAGCAATACTATTGATGTAGCTAGAACAGGCACTCGGAAGAGCGCTATCTTTCGCCACTGCTTATAAATGACCCCCAAGATTTAATAAACTAATTCTTGGATAATGACCAATAGTCCAATCATCACAGTGACTCTTTTTTCTGATAGTACATCATCACAGTGACTCTTTTTTCTGATAGTACATCATCACAGTGACTCTTTTCTCTGATAGTACATCATCACAGTGACTCTTTTCTCTGATAGTACATCATCACAGTGACTCTTTTCTCTGATAGCACATCATCACAGTGACTCTTTTCTCTGATAGTACATCATCACAGTGACTCTTTTCTCTGATAGTACATCATCACAGTGACTCTTTACTCTGATAGTACATCATCACAGTGACTCTTTTCTCTGACAGTACATCATCACAGTGACTCTTTCCTCTGAAAGTACATCATCACAGTGACTCTTTTCTCTGATAGTACATCATCACAGTGACTCTTTTCTCTGAAAGTACATCATCACAGTGACTCTTTTCTCTGAAAGTACATCATCACAGTGACTCTTTTCTCTGATAGTACATCATTACAGTGACTCTTTACTCTGATAGTACATCATCACAGTGACTCTTTTCTCTGATAGTACATCATCACAGTGACTCTATTCTCTGATAGTACATCATCACAGTGACTCTTTTCTCTGATAGTACATCATCACAGTGACTCTTCTCTCTGATAGTACATCATCACAGTGACTCTTTTCTCTGATAGTACATCATCACAGTGACTCTTTTCTCTGATAGTACATCATCACAGTGACTCTTTTCTCTGATAGTACAACATCACAGTGACTCTTTTCTCTGATAGTACAACATCACAGTGACTCTTTTCTCTGATAGTACAACATCACAGTGACTCTTTCTCTGATAGTACATCATCACAGTGACTCTTTTCTCTGATAGTACATCATCACAGTGACTCTTTTCTCTGATAGTACATCATCACAGTGACTCATTTCTCTGATAGTACATCATCACAGTGACTCTTTTCTCTGATAGTACATCATCACAGTGACTCTTTTCTCTGATAGTACAACATCACAGTGACTCTTTCTCTGATAGTACATCATCACAGTGACTCTTTTCTCTGATAGTACATCATCACAGTGACTCATTTCTCTGATAGTACATCATCACAGTGACTCTTTTCTCTGATAGTACATCATCACAGTGACTCTTTTCTCTGATAGTACATCATCACAGTGACTCATTTCTCTGATAGTACATCATCACAGTGACTCTTTTCTCTGATAGTACATCATCACAGTGACACTTTTCTCTGATAGTACATCATCACAGTGACTCTTTTCTCTGATAGTACATCATCACAGTGACTCTTTTCTCTGATAGTACATCATCACAGTGACTCATTTCTCTGATAGTACATCATCACAGTGACTCTTTTCTCTGATAGTACATCATCACAGTGACTCTTTTCTCTGATAGTACAACATCACAGTGACTCTTTCTCTGATAGTACATCATCACAGTGACTCTTTTCTCTGATAGTACATCATCACAGTGACTCATTTCTCTGATAGTACATCATCACAGTGACTCTTTTCTCTGATAGTACATCATCACAGTGACTCTTTTCTCTGATAGTACATCATCACAGTGACTCATTTCTCTGATAGTACATCATCACAGTGACTCTTTTCTCTGATAGTACATCATCACAGTGACACTTTTCTCTGATAGTACATCATCACAGTGACTCTTTTCTCTGATAGTACATCATCACAGTGACTCTTTTCTCTGATAGTACATCATCACAGTGACTCTTTTCCCTGATAGTGCATCATCACAGTGACTCTTCACCATCATAACTAAGCAAGTGTTATCTCAAGGTAATTCTATCTGTATATGTTCACTAGTGCTAACTTCAGCTGTTGTCTGAAAGTTCTTCTAGTGACTTGGCGCCAAGGCATTGATTGCTTTACGTATTTTACTTTAAAAGAATTCACTAATTTTAATAAAGAAGCCACATAGAATGATTTTGTATTCAATTTAATAATTGGAACAAAGTATGATTCACAATACCAATGGTATACCGTATATATAGTCGATACATTGAGACCAAAAGTATATCTAATCAATATTCTTAGAGACCAAGGGTATATCTAATCAATATTCTTAGAGACCAAGGGTATATCTAATCAATATTCTTAGAGACCAAGGGTATATCTGATCGATAGATAGAGACCAAGGGTATATCTGATCGATAGATAGAGTCCAAGGGTATATCTGATCAATACATTCGCATGAAAGGTTATATATTTGACGTCTCTAAAAATAATGTTCTTTTATAATTGAAATTGCTATTACACAAGTGTATATCTAACCAATAAACACAAGGTATATCTCACCAATAAACACAAGGGTATATCTGCCCAATAAACATAAGGGTATATCTGACCAATAAACACAAGGGTATATCTCACCAATAATCACAAGGGTATATCTAACTAATAAACACAAGGGTATATCTGACCAATAAACACAAGGGTATATCTGCCCAATAAACACAAGGGTATATCTGACCAATAAACACAAGGGTATATCTGACCAATAAACACAAGGGTATATCTAACCAATAAACACAAGGGTATATCTCACCAATAAACACAAGGGTATATCTCACCAATAATCACAAGGGTATATCTAACCAATAATCACAAGGGTATATCTCATCAGTTTGTAGCGGGGGCGTTTTCCCCTCTGTTAGAAGTAGAGGGGCATACCCCCCCCTAATTTAGGGGTTTTCCCCCTTTTCTTGTATCTCATAAATGCCTGCAGTTGCTGGGTAGACCCCCCCCTCCATCCTACGGAATATTGATATAAGGTAACCACTTCTTTCTTCCCTCACTACATTCTACCCTCACTACATTTTACCCTCACTACATTCTACCCTCACTACATTTTACCCTCACTACATTCTACCCTGCTTATAGAGCTATGGGTGGTGTAAAGATTTCAACCAGTAGGTTGTAACCCTAAGACTCAGCATGAAGTGTGATGTAACACACTCATGCTAATCAATGAAGAGGTAGCGTGACAGGGTGTAGTAATACTAGCGTGCTGGTGCTATTGCTATCGTGCTGGTGCTAGGCAAGCCTGCAATAAACCACTGCTGCATTTTTTTTGCTATTTATAAATACTTATCTACTCATATCATGTATAATAATTCTATAAATATTTGCTTTGCTGCTTATGGTTGCTTTTAAATATGTATAACAATGATTTTTTTTAAAGAATTTTCAGAGTCAGACAGAAATTTTATGTCGTTTTATCTCTTTGATAAATATTCTCATAATGATTTTCTATATATAAATGTATCTATATGTTTAAATATATATTAACGTGTGTATTTGTTTCAATGACATTCCCCACTTATTTCCCTCTAATGACATTACGAAGACATTGACAATGTCATAAAAACAGAGAGTGTGTCACTCTGGAAGTAGAATATCTGAGCGCTAATCGATGGGACAATAAATAGCAGAGGAGAGATGTTGCTGAGAGGCGACTACAGTGTTACTCAGTTTGTTGCTACTCTACGTATTAAAGGGGAACTCACAGAGTACGGGAAAGGCAGCCTATAGGAGCTAAGCCCACTATACTTGTGCTAGGCCTCATGCAGTGACTGGGCCTTATGCAGATGCTTGGATTTATTTAGGCGCTTGGATTTATTCATGTGTTGGTTCTTGTACAGCGTGTTGGGTATTTTCGTTCACGGACAGTTCCGTCGGGGTATTTTAGTCTACGGTCATTTCGTCGATGGTCATTCCGTCCACAGTCTTTTCGTCCACGTATCATTTCGTTAAAGGTCTTTTCGTCCACGTACCATCTCGTTAAAGGTCTTTTCGTCCACGTACCATTTCGTTAAAGGTCTTTTCGTCCACGTACCATTTCGTTAAAGGTCTTTTCGTCCACGTACCATTTCGTTAAAGGTCTTTTCGTCCACGTACCATTTCGTTAAAGGTCTTTTCGTCCACGTACCATTTCGTTAAAGGTCTTTTCGTCCACGTACCATTTCGTTAAAGGTCTTTTTGTCCACGGTCATTTTCTTTACGGGCATTTCGTCCACGGGCATTTTGTTTACGGTCATTTCTTCCACGGTAATTTCATCCACAGACCATTTCGTCCACGGTAATTTTTTTCTACGGTCATTCTGTCCACGGTCATTCTGTCCACGGTCATTCTGTCCAAGGTCTTTCCGTACAAGGTCTTTCCGTACACGGTCATTTCTTCCACGGTCATCTGTAACATACAAAAGAACTCTCTGACGACAATTTATTGGACAAGTGCCTAGACACATTCAGGATTTCGTAACAATTCTCTAAGAATTACAAGAAGTGAATGTAAAAATCCAAAGATTGATGAACTCTTCTGACCTTAACGAAAAAATCTTTATTTTTTAAATTTAATTATGAATAATCATCACTCATTGAAGATCTTGATAATATAGCTAAGCTTTTTGCTTATTTAAATATTATATATTTGATAACTGCTATACATACTTTATAATTAAATTGAAGATTTAATTATCAACTATTAAATTTCTTTATTTTATTCTTTTGATATGAATATCTTTTATTATTATTATTATAAACTGAAACAAGTTGTCCCTTCATAAACTTGATACAATAATATATATAATTACAATCATTAATCACTGTCATCTCTCTTTACATGTATAGACAGTAGTCATTATTTTCACATCATTCAATTATCAAATGTATGAATTATTATTTTGATTGTAATAACTCATAAACACTTAAGTGCATCAACTATAATCTTGATGTACTTATTTGTTTCAAGAGGTAGGACAGTTTTTCAGTGCAATGCACTTTATTCTCTCTAAGCAACAGTGTTAATAACTGTAAGCCTATTTTAAGTGCGTCGCACTGGAATGCTGAGAGATACTAAAGTGCTTCGCACTGAACCATTTTCAAGATCTCGAATCTCATACTTATATCAAATTTAAAGCTTGATTCAGATAAATGGAAAAGTGTCTCGCTTTTGGAACCATCCGAAAAACACCTGAGCGTCGCCATTTACTTCATTGTTTTTATCTAAATGTATCTAAAAATATAACCGATATAGAAAAGAGTTACAATTTTATTTGAAAAGCATTAATATCGTCTAAAGCTCTAAACCTTTCCCTTCATATAACGTTAGTTTTTATTTCGCAATACTATACAGTGCGTTTCAACATTTTTGATATTTTCAGTGGCTTTTATTCATAGTTATACTGACGAAAAAAAAATAATACACCAAAATGTTCAGGAAGAGTGGATTTTCAATGATTAATAACAAGAAATACATATTATAGAAGGTGCTGGAAGTGGCCTCCATTTTGCTGCACACATGAACGAAAGGTGGCCCAAATATTTTCTTGTAGCAACTTATGGTAGCAGTCTCTATTCACTATCTTGCGTCTCCCATTTTCATCCATGAAGGCATCAACGACTGGCACTTTAACGTTAACAATAGCAACAAAAAGCATTACCTTCTCATCATTTATACTCTTAGATTGCACAATCTCATTGGGACTAGTAAGAGACCAAGTACCATCATTCTTCCTTTGGGGGCCTTGATTTTATTTTCAAAAATTCGTCGGTCCAGATAAGTTCCAACACAAATGTTTCGGGATCTGGCTGATGCAAGGGTTCTAGGAAAATTCCACTGCGGAAAGTTCCACTGCGGAAAATTCCACTACGGAATATTCCACTAAGGAATATTCCACTGCAGAAAGTTTCATTGGGAAAATTCCACTGCGGAAAGTTCCACTGCGGAAAATTTCACTACGGAATATTCCACTAAGGAATATTCCACTGCAGAAAGTTTCATTGGGAAAATTCCACTGCGGAAAGTTCCACTAAAGAAAAATATATATTGTATTGCATATTTATTATAGCGTAATTGGTCTAATAAAATGTTAAGTGAATGTCTTTATACAAATTATAAGTTTGCATTATTAATCCTAGTAACCTAGCGACTGGTCCAGGCGCACCAGTCCATAAGAAAAAATACTAATAATTTTATCTTTGAACCGATTTGGAAACTGTCTTTTTATGACTTTTATTTTTGATTATAATGACATACGATTATACAAAAAAGAAGGTGATAAATGTAAAGATACTCATATCATTAGCATTTATTCAAATATACAGGGTGTCTCAAAAAAAAAAACAGAATACAAGTTTAAGTTAATATATTTCAAAAACTAATAAAGATACATGCATTTTCTTGATATTATTTTCATTGTTGACACCTTTCACCCTTCTCCATTCACAGTTACGTTTTCATTGGGTTTTATCTATTTTTGTGAATGTTATAAGGATTTATTGATGAGTGGTGAAAATGGCTTTTGCGCAAATAGTTAGAAAACCTAAAACATATTTGTTTCTTATCTTTGCTTGTTAATTTTATTTTAAATAGATAATTAATGTTTGGCGTTTACCATTGGATGTGTGATAAATCTCTAATTCGATTAGTGTATTATATTTATTATTTACTTTTTTTAGAAAAACAGTCTATGGCAGATTTAATGGCAGAGTCTAATGTGCTATAAAAAGGAAGACACAATATTTTAAAATGTCGACTTAATTAAAAAAAAACTCTATTTAGTATAAAATAATAAATAATAAATGTCTTTACCCTCCTTTTTTTTATATCAGTCATCATTAAATTCTCGAAAAACACAGAGCTATTGAAATGTTGAGTCAACGCTTCACTGGTCTAGTAATAAACGGAGTTGGTCTAGTAAGAAACTACTGAAGTGAGTTTCTTACAAGCAACTTGGAACGTAACTCTGGTCTACTACGAGGCTTTGCTATAATAATAATAATTAAAATTATATTTACAAAAACACAGATAAAATAATGTAAGAATAGAAGATGGCTCACAAAAATACAGCTCGAATTACCATAGCCTTATTGGTTAAGAAAAAACTGAAACATTAGCACAAGATATTATCCTACACACTCTTAGATTAACAATGAACAGACCTAGATATTTCCTTGAATGAAGTTAACGTTTCCTAGCTATCAAGCTACAGGAACAGTATCTGTCACCTATTCACGTGAAATGATTCATAAAAATATATTTTGGACTGTCATTTGGCCATTTGGGTGGAACAGTATTTTCCTGTTAAATACAATTACAAATAAATACGATAATTACTAATAAATGCAACAATTACAAAGTAATACAATAATTACAAATAAATACAATAATTACAAATAAATACAATAATTACAAATAAATACAATAATTACAAATAAATACAATAATTACAAATAAATACAATTATTACAAATAAATACAATTATTACAAATAAATACAATTATAACAAATAAATACAATTATTACAAATAAATACAATTACAAGTAAATACAATTACAAATATAAACAATTAACTAATGAATACAATTGCAAATAAATACAAATTACAATAATTACATTATAATTACAATGTATGATATAAAAAATAATAAATACAGTACAATTTAATATAGAATTTTATTGGTTTAGTGGAATTTTCCTTAGTGGAATTTTCCCAGTTGAACTTTCCCCAGTGGAATTTTCTCAGTGGAATTTTCCTTAGTGGAATCTTCCGCGCACCGATCCAAGAGCCACCGGCAGAATTTGAGTCGCTGTTCCTTATGGGCTTCCGTTATTGGATGCACAGCCATATTAAGATAGAACCGCATGTGAAGGTCTATCTTAAGGATTCCCCAATAAGAAGTTGAAGAAATGTCGAAAAGAGGCGCTGATTTCGTGACTGAGCTTCTTGATTTTACATCCAAAAATGTTTTGACATCTTCGACTTTTTCTAGCGTTCCCTTTGTGGGACCTCCTGATTTGTTCTTTCGAAAACATGTTCCATTCGTGTCGAAATCCCGACTTGTTCTTGTAAAATAAAACAATTTGAACTGTTCTCTTGCTCTTCCAGATATCTTGTACTCTTGTAGAAACAGACGTCTGATCATTGCTGACTACGATGTTGTCCCGAATGCTCTAAATATAAACTTTTTTTGTTCATCGGAGAATTTCACCATTTCTTTTAGCCTTCTGTTATTTATTGGAGGAATTATTGGGTGCCACTTTTTTATGCATTGACTGATATGTGAACAAACTTACTAGGAAACATCAATAATAGAATATTTGTCACCAAATCTGTACCAACGCCATCTAGCGGTACAACTAACAATTCATTCATTTCCATAAACCCTAATTTTTCAGCTGTTTCACTATATTAAGATGCATATTTTTAAATAAATAATTTATGTCTATTACCTATTGTTATGAAATGAATTAAGGAAATAGTTCCAATGACCCTTTAATTGAGTTAGAATTGAAAAAATATAATTAAAAAGTTAGTAAAGACAGATAGTATTCTAATAATGTTATTCTGTGAGTTATTTGTTATACTGCCCCCAGGGGCTCAATCCTGAAGCTGTCTGTGGTGAATGAATAGAAAGGGGGCGGCGTCACTTGGGCCCGAACTGTTTATGATTATGATATGAATTTTGATTATGTATTGTCTTTGTTCATTTTTACCATGTTTATCATTTTTAACGCTACTTGCAGTTTTAGAGGATAGCGCTAGGGTTATACTCTACAACTACGCGTGTGAGGTCTTAGATTTTGTGTTAGGTAGGCTCGTAAGCTTCATTTACTATCACCTCTTCATTTTCCTCTTCCATCCGTGAGTGCAATCACCGGTGCTTTTGTCCCTTTTCATTCCATTACTTGGTAAGTGACTGCATTCACGGAGAAGCTTTTCTGCATCCATGAGCATTGTCACGGACTGATGGTAGGTTCCTTTCTGACTGCTCCCTCCAGTCCCTTGTATTTAATTTACTTTTTTCCATATTTAATTTGCAGATTAGTGAAGGATATATTTTAGACGGTATTTATTCATTCATCATTTAACTCACATTAGTCAAAAAATATTGAACCGAATTGCCTGAAATGTGGTTGGACGATTGGTTATAATATCCAGAAACCATTTGTTTGGATTTTGGGAGCGATCGATTCAATGGTCAAAGATCAAGGTCAAGGCCATTTATAACTCAATGGTCAATGGTCATTGGTCAATGTCCATAAATCCTCTGGTAGAATTTTGGGAGCTATCCGGTCGAAGGTCAAGGTCATTTATAACTCAAAAAGTATTGAACCATATTGCATGAAACTTGGTAAGACGATTGGTCAATATGCAGTTACCAGTTTATCAATTTTGGGAGAGAATGGGTCAAAGATTAAGTTCAAGGTCATTTATAACTCAAGTATAATTGGATGGTCAAAGTCATTTATCAGCGTCGGCGAAAGTATGCGCTCTACCGAGTGCACTTAATCTAGTTCATACTATTATATAAACATGATCTGGATGAAAGTTAATTGTTGGATTATTTAAAAAAAAGTTAAAACGAATTTTAATACATATCACTGTTTCAAAATGCAGTAGGAGAAATAATAATTTTCGGTACATTATATGTATTAAGATGCATTATATTAAATAATAATAAACCTGATTAATTTTTATTCTAACTGAAATGAATGCATTTTTTTCATTTTAAACTGTTGAAAAGAAGTATAATACATTTATTTAATACTACATATCTATATCTCTTATGGAGTTCAACAGCTATCTTGTACGTCTCAATTAATGCTATTTTGTCCCATTATTACATTATTACATTATGTTCATTTTTTTTTATTTGTTGGTGCTCTTTTCATATTCCTACATTTTTGATTTTGTTTTTATCTGGGGGCTGATTTGTCCGTAGTAAGACATCAACAAGAAAATGATTTGCTGAAAATAATGTTGATCTCTTGCAGTGAATGGCCAAGTCAGTCCGCAGACTTAACCCAAATGATAAATTATGACGATATTTGAAAAATCAAATTGGGAAAAGAGCGCCAACAAACATCAAGAACATTGATGACAATATTTCAAGAAGTATGGGACAAGATAACACTCAATGTGTGAAAATCATTAATTGAAATATACGGGAATAGACTGGTAACTGTTGAACTCAATAAAAGATAGAAATACTCAGTATTTGAATGGGATTTAATATGTTTTTTTTTTGTTATGTATGAATACTCTTTTCACCAGTAAAAATGAAAATGATGCACAATTATAGTTAGTATACAAGTCAATCAAGTATATTATTATTATTTAATAGTATGCATTATTATACTTAAAATGTACCAACATTTTTTGTCCATGCGGATAACTGCCATGCGGACAACTGCCATGCGGACAACTGCCATAGTGGACAACTGACATGCAACAAACTGCCATGTGGACAACTGCCATGCAATATATTATAATTTTATTTTGGGTGAATTGTAAAGCACTTGTAAACCTAACATTTCTTGGAATTAATTTGATGTGAAGTATATCATTATTTTAACCTAAAATTTTAGTATAAAAATGTTAATTGTATAGTAAAAAATTGTGAATGAAGAAACATTGAAATTAATATTGAAGTAATACTAGATTTCTTTCTTTGTTACAATCATTTTCTTCCATATTTTACGCCTTAAATAATCAAATGGTTGACAAACTGATCGAAATATATAGATACAAAACTTTTTTTTCAAACATTTCAGAATACAAAGAATAGTACAAAGATAAGCTTTACAGGTTAAAATTTTCAGTGAGTGTAGTTTTGCATCTTACTATTTTAGAGTTGCTTTCACACAGCACTGGGCATAAATGAGTTAACTGAAATGTTGAATTGTTATTAGTATAATAACAAATTTAATAAAACATTTTTCAGTAACAATTGTTCTCATATTTTGACACTTTTCAAATATTTATAAGACATGTTTCTAATCGGTGGGAGCTAGAAACAAATAAACTATATATAGAAAAATAAATTCAAATTTCAAAGTTACTGAGTAAAGTGTTCTTTGTAAGAAATATTTTAAACATAGAAATAAGATAAATACTACTTCAGTTTCTAATCCTGAATCTAGCAGAGAAGTTTGTTATTACAAATAAAAAATATTAATTAATCCAATGAAAATTCTTAAATAGTAAAATGCAAAATCACACTCACTGGAAATTTTAACCTGTAAAGCTTGTGTTTGTACTATTCTTTTTATTTTAAATGTTTGAAAAGAAAGTTTTGCATCTATAGATTTTCCACTTCTTGTCAACCATTTGATTGTTTAAGGAGCTAAATGGGTTAAATATGATTTAAAAAAGAAATGAATTTAGTATACTTCAACTTTAAATTCTGAATCTACCGTCAATATTAATTTTTATACTTCTTTATGCACAATTTCGGACTATATGATTAATATTATACTTAATTTTCAAGTTAAGATAATAATATACTTCACATCAAATTTATTCAATGAAAGGTTAAAGGTTAAGTTAATTATTTGAGGAAGGTTTGCTTCTTCTGGCAGGGGGCCTTTGAAAAAAAAAATAAAAAACAGTTTACAAGTGCATTATAATTCACCCGATATAAAATTATAATATATTGCATGGTAGTTGTCCGCATGGCAGTTTGTCACATGTCAGTTGTCCACCATGGCAGTTATCCGCATGGCAGTTGTCCCCATGGCAGTTATCCGCATGGCAGTTGTCCCCATGGCAGTTGTCCGCATGGAAGTTGTCCGCATTGCAGTTGTCCGCATGGCAGTTGTCCCCATGGCAGTTGTCCGCATGGTAGTTGTCCGTACACCCATTCAAACATATGAGTTTTCATTGATGCTTTAAAAGAGAAGGAAATTTAGGTAATGCTTAATTTAAACAAATTAAGTGGTTGGTATAATGCAGTTTTAGCAAATAATTTATTGATAATTACAATAAATATTAGTATATATGTTAGTTTTCACCATTATCATTCCACTCGTCATTGATTGGTTCGCTAAGTATAATTTATCCTTATTTGTGGGCTTTCATTGATGCTTTATAAGAGAAGAAAATCTAGGCAAATGCTAATTTAAAAAATATTTTTAATGTGCCGAAATCCACCAAAAAAGAAAATACAGGGATAAGAATAAACGTACATTAAATGTGATCAGCAATTACGATGCAAATATTAAATATCTTTTTTGAAGGCCGTTGCTCACAATATAAAGTTTTAACTAAATTTATTTAATAATTTTAATATAATAAATCTGAAATATTGTTACCCAGATTTTTCAAATTTTTATCATGATTTGTTACTTTTTTTTTGTTTTAAAATTGACATGGTAGTAATGAATAAATTGTTAGTAATGCCAGCAAAGAGAATGGTTATAACAGTGTGTCTCAGTTTAGTCTTGTTTCGATTGCAACTCTTTTTTTTTTGTTATTAAATAGTGATGTAAGTTAATAGTTTGTTTTTTCTATCCTTGCATACTTGAGCGTTTAATATATTATCTTATTTTGATTTTTTTTAATTAATTTATAATATTTGTTATCATGACTAGCTCAGTAAATGTAAAATTCTGATAAAAAATACTAATTTTATATTTTGTAGTTATATTAGTTATTTTCAATAAGTTATAATTATATCATAAATTATATTATTATTTTTACCGTTAAATATACGCATCAAAATGTTCACTTGGAAATTCAATAGTTATCTTCTATATTAGTATACCATGTGAAATAAAACAACAGATATCAAGTAAATACCTTATATCTTAATTAGAATTTTGTGTTAGTACGCTCAATAGTCATTCTTAAACTTGTTTGTAAATATTTATTATATACATTTATAAAATCTAACCGAACTGAATATGTTCTGGCATTATTTTTTTTCAAATATCCATATTTTTTAAGCTATGTGCTCTATAATCTGCTTTAAACAATTGGGAGTACTCTACAACAGCCACGACTGGTTGTTTGGGAGTAATATGCCCATCAATTCAAGAGGGATGCCTTCAATGTATCCACTTTTTGGCGGTGGGAAACTGAAACCAGAAGCTGAATTTGAAGGGAATCACATCAGGTGAAGAAGGAATTCATTTTTCCTTGAAAATATTGCCCAGAATCTTGTTTGCTAACCATTCTTGAGTCTTTTGACCAATGCAATTTCTTGATGATGACTTAAGAATTATGTTTCGATAATTTTCGTAGTTCAGTTTCAGTCCACTAACATAAAAGAGTGGATTCTTTCTGATGTCTGTTATGGAGAAACAATTCATCAGTACGCTGCTTCCTTTTGAACATCTACGTAAGACGTATCGTCACCTGGGCGAGACCTTGGCGATCATTTCGAACAGAAGCATGTTGCTGAACATCAAATATATTTTTCGTCATTGAAAACCACTATAATGACTCTTATTAACAGTCCTTCCTCTTTGGCAACATTTCTGAAAGACCTCTTTGTGATTCTGCTCTGTTTCATGATTTCATCCTGGTTGGCTTTACTATTTTTTGCTCGTGATGAAGGAAGGCGCGACATTATCCTTGTCTTTTATTTACCTTACTACTACTTTCGATTCTTTCCAAAACTATCATTCTCACAATTTTCCTCGGTAACATTTCCGACTTATTTAACTCATCCAAAATTCTCGTAACCACATTTTAGCCATTGTGGTCATTTTAATGATCATAACCTAAATAAATAATAAGAATTAGTAATATATACAGAAAAGTCAGCATTTACTCAGCTTTCCATGATACTCATTAATACATCTTAAAAATTATTATCTTATTTCACCAGACTAATGAAACTATGTTGAATTGAATTTTATATTCAATTGAATTTTATATTCAATTCAGGACTATATTTGATTGTATTTTGTACGTAAATTTTAATTTCACGACCTATCTCATTATTTTTTTTTTCGATTAAAATCAAATTATTCCGAAATATAGTTTGAATATATTACTGACAATCATTCGGAATGAATTATTTTGACATCTTATTAAATTTCATTTAGATTTATTGTAGGATTTTTTTGTGTTATGAATATTATTTAACTTTTTACTTTCATGTCATTTTGTTATTACATCACAAATTTGCAGAAGATCATATTTTACCAGTCATTTATTTATTTACCATCTTGTTATTCGCATAACTGAAAAAGTGTTCAGCCAAATTACCTGAAATTTGGTGAAATGATTGGTCAATGTCCAGTGACCTTCTGGTAGTATTCTGGGAGCGACTCGGTCAAAGGTCAAGGTCATGGTAATCTATAACTCGAAACGTATTCAACCATATTGCATGAAACTTGGTGGGACGATTGGTCAATATCCACGAAAAATTTGGTAGAATTTTGGGAGCGATCCGGTCAAAGGTCAAGGTTATTTATAACTGAAACGAGTCAAAGCAGCGGCGAAGTTATGCGCTCTACTGAGTGCACGTAATCTATTAATTAATACTTTCTATTTAAAAAATATCACAGGATGCTCTGAAATATTTCAGTAATTTAACACACTATTTTAGAATGATAGAAAGGTATAAACTATCTTATATCTTATAAGTTGTCATATCTCTTATTTATACAAATATGACAGCTAATATATATCTTTTGTATATCTTTAATTACTACAGGTGAAATATTTTCTAAGTACTAACTAGCACAGTCTAAAGAATATTCTCATTAAGTCATAAATTTGTAACTACTTCCTCCCCATCATACAAATTTTGTCCATATAATATATTAATAAATTGGCTTCTTTCATGCATAACCAATTTATTCTAATTCTTCGAATCATGTGCAAGATATTAGGAGTTGCCCCGCCCTAATGTATATATACCCTTCAGTTAGTTCACTACATTGTTCTAACACTGGTACAGTAGAACTTCTCTGTAATGAACTCCTGTATAGTGAACCATCCTGATTTTTAGAGTTCTGAGAAATAAAATACCCTGTATAGTGAATTTATTTAAAAAAGAAAGAAAATATTTTGTATAGTCTAAAGTAGACTCTCTATAGTGAACTAGTGGGAGTTCACTATACCTCACAACATTGAATGAGGTTGTGGTAGTGGTGTATTTCTTATGTAGGACCCTTGGTGTGTAGAACCCCTAATAATCTGTGGGTGTGTATTACTCCTAATAATCTGTGGGTGTGTAGAACTCCTAATAATCTGTGGGTGTGTAGAACCCCTAATAATCTGTGGGTGTGTAGAACTCCTAATAATCTGTGGGTGTGTAGAACCCCTAATAATCTGTGGGTGTGTAGAACCCCTAATAATCTGTGGGTGTGTAGAACTCCTAATAATCTGTGGGTGTGTAGAACTCCTAATAATCTGTGGGTGTGTAGAACTCCTAATAATCTGTGGGTGTGTAGAACTCCTAATAATCTGTGGGTGTGTAGAACCCCTAATAATCTGTGGGTGTGTAGAACCCCTAATAATCTGTGGGTGTGTAGAACTCCTAATAATCTGTGGGTGTGTAGAACTCCTAATAATCTGTGGGTGTATAGAACTCCTAATAATCTGTGGGTGTGTAGAACTCCTAATAATCTGTGGGTGTGTAGAACTCCTAATAATCTGTGGGTGTGTAGAACTCCTAATAATCTGTGGGTGTGTAGAACTCCTAATAATCTGTGGGTGTGTAGAACTCCTAATAATCTGTGGGTGTGTAGAACTCCTAATAATTTGTGGGTGTGTAGAACTCCTAATAATCTGTGGGTGTGTAGAACTCCTAATAATCTGTGGGTGTGTAGAACCCGCTTTTCAGAAAATTTGGTATCGGAACTTAGTTTCCGAATGAATGAAGATTATTTTGAAACTCTCAAATAAACGGCCGTTATATAGTTTGATGTATTAGCTAGTTTGTTGTACTACACACCTCTTGATTGATTAATTAATTAGCTGACAGAGGGGGGGGGGGCAATTGAGGCGGCACGCCCTCCGATACATCTAACTAATAAGTTTTATTTATACCTTAGACTGAAAGTTCCGAGACCGAATTTTATACAACGGTTCATAAAGTTATCTAAATTTAATGAATACACTACATATTTTATAATTCTTAATTTCAATTTTTCTATAATTTCTCTTAAATAAAATCATTATAAAACGAGACTGAATTTTCCGAGACTGTATTTACCCAGACCGAAATTTCCTAGAATGGTAGAACCACTAATGATCTGACAAATTAACTGGGACGATGTGGTACAATATTATTACGACAATAACACATTTTCTTAGTTATTACTTTACTATCACACGTGGGTGCACACAAATGTTACTAGTTTTGCAAATGGTTATAGTAAGAGTATTCATGTGACTGGGTAACTGAATGGAATTCAACGTAAGAAATTATTTCAATTAGCAGTTACTTTTAAATTTAAATTAAATTACATTTTGTTCAAAGAACGTATTTATTTTTGAATGCAATGAAGGTAACTGTATTTTTTTTATATCTAGTTTTTTTTTTCAATTTTTTCATGCAGTAGTTGTTTGAAGCATTTGATAGGGAATTATTTTATTTATTTACCTGTGAATGAATTTATCATTACTTTTATACGATTTTTTGTTTTGTTTGAATCAAAATATACAGGGTGCCCCAGGAAAAAGTGTACCCAACATTAAATTAGTATATTTCAACAACTATTTAAGGTATAGTTTTCTTTCCAGTATTATTTTGTTTGTTGAACCCTTCTCCATTTCCAGTTAAATTTTCATGTAGTGTTATTGATTTTTGTGAATATACCAACGACTTAATTGATGGGTGGTGAAAATGGCCTTGCGCAAACGGTCAGCAAACAATTTATGAAGTAATTCCATATATAATTCGAATATATTTATTAGACAACAACCCCACTAATAAAATAGATTTATTTCAAGGTTTTAGAAGCATTCAAATAACAATTCCTTCTTTAAACTATTTACAATATGGAGAAATGTGTTTAGGTACAAAAAAGAAGGCACAAGTTTAAATTTAAACAAGGGTCGTTCAGGCCACCTCTACAAAATGAAAGTCAGAGTGATGGTTTTAATTTCCACAGTGAGTCGTCAAAGTTGAAATTAGGATGGACATTTTAATGACCAAATTACTGAATGCTCTGATTAATTACTTATTCATTCATATAAAATACAACTTCGTCCATCATGATAATATCTTACGGTGACCGGACATCTCACCGTCGGATAATTCGTCATCGGACAAATCGCCGCGGACAATTCGCCGCTAGGACAATTCACCGCCAACAAACAACTTGCCGTGTGATATATGTTTTACCGCCGTATATACCATTCAATTATAAAAAAAAATATTTTGAAAATAAGCTGCGAGTTGTAAATTAATAATCAAATTTTCTTATCAGTATTTGAAATTTTTTTCTTTTCCTTTTTGAAAGTTAAATATATATATAACTATTATACAGCAAGAAACAAAAAAGAGGGATGAAAGTAAACACTTATAACTCAAAAATTAGTACACTTAAAAAGATGAAATAAAAACAACATGATAGAATATATCTTTAAGATTTATTTAGTCTATAACAAATGGTCAAAATTCCTGGATCCAACAAAGATCAAAGGATTTTTCCAAAAACTTCTACACTCGCCTAAGGTAACCGTCTGATGCAGCCTTAGTTCTAGCTGAGTTTTAGGCCCATACTTTTTCAAGATCCTGACGGAATGCATGCATAGTAACATCAGACACATATATTGAAATGTCAAACATCATGTTGACTGGCGATATTTACCCTGACCGTTGGTTTCAACAAGAATGAGCAAAAGCTCACACACCAAAATCTTTTTGGAACCCCTATCAACACTCATCGTATGGATTTCCCTTGGCCAGCCAGGTCCCCCGATCTGACTCCTTAGAATTTTTTTCTTTGAGGGTATTTAAAGGAGATTGTTGTCAGAAAAAGCCAAATAATATTGAAAACCTGAAGTATACTGTCCAAGAAGTTATATGACCAATGAATCAATATATCCTTGGTGCGGTGATAGCGAATTTTGAGAAACATATAAATTTGTGTATTGGGCAGCAGGGAGGCTATTTTTAGCATTTGTTATAGACTAAATATATCTTGAAACAATACTCATCTTGTGTTTTTATTTCCTCTTTCTAAGTGTTCTACTTTTTGAGTTATAAGTGTTTACTATCATCCCTCTTTTTTTGTGTCACGCTGTATAAAGATAGTGTGTGTGGTAAATTTAACAATACAATTTTCTTCGTTCTATTTGAAAGCATTTTGCCAGAAATAATAAAAGAAAACAAGTTCAGGTGTCTTTTGTCTAGAACCAGTACATATTAGTGCAAAAAAAGGTTTTTTAGCTACAAATTCTTATATTTTTGTCTTAGGTAGGCTAATAAGTTACATTTACTTTCACCTCTTCATTTTACTGTGCTTTCCTTCATTCACCTGTGCCTGTGTTCCTTTACATATCATTCCTTAGTAAATGATAACATCCACGAAGTAGCTTTTCTGCATCCATGAGCTTCTCACGGACTGGTGGTTGGTGCCTTTGTTCGAGGATTCACTTTACTTTCTGACTTCTTCTTCCAGTCCCTTGTATTTTTATTTCCTTTTGACGTCAACTAGAAAGCCCTTCTAATACTTCTAAATTGATATTAATAGCCCTAATATTTTTTGAGGCCTGAAACATTTCATTGAAATAATGAAATTTGTCAACTACTGTTTTACGTCAGTCTTGAGCGTATAGAAACAAATCATAATTCAAATTTATAATATTTATAAATATATGTAAATGATGTATACGCCGGCAAAACATAAATCACGCGGCGAGTTGTCCTGAAGGCGAGTTGTCCTAGCGGCGAGTTGTCCTCACGACGAATTGTTCGCGGCGAGTTGTCCGGCGGCGAGTTGCCCTAGAACCATATCTTACACATAACAAACATGTCTTTGCAAGAACCAGTTGACAAATTTTTTACGGCGTCAAAAATCTGTTTCAATAAGTTAATGCCTGACTTTCTGACGGGTGGCATGATAGGTCATGTTAGATAATTCTATTGATTGAAGATTTTGAGATATTTAATCCAATTATGTTGATTTTATTTTCATATCTTGTGACCTGATAAACCCTTGTTAAAATTAAAATTTGTGCCTTCATTTTTGTAAGTATAAAAGGAATAGTTTTCGAATGCTGTTGAAACATGAAAATCAATCAGTTTTATTGTTGGGTTGTTGTTTAATTGATATTTTAATGCTTGAACTTGCAGCACTGTCCGTTTTCTGACATTTCGCGCAAAACCATTTTCGCTACCCATTAATAAATTCGCTATTATATTCACAAAAATTAATAAAATTTATTGAAAATTTAACTGGAGATGAAGAAGAGTTCAACAAAAAAAAAATGATACTTAAAAAAACTGTATCTTCAGTAGTTGTTGAAATATACTAATTTAAAATTGGGTTCACTTTTTTCTGGGACCACCTGTAGATTAAGAATCCTTTTCGACTCTTCTTTATCTCGCCACTGTTGATTATTTCTAATTATTTATATAGCAATCAGTAATTTTTCAAAGTAATTCAAATAGTTACTCAAGAGTAAAGGTATGCCATTCGATGGCTAACACATCCATTCAATCCCCTTCTCCCCCCCCCACCAAACCCTCACCACCACCAATACAGTTTTCATGCAGTAAAATTTTCCAAACAATGTAATAGCTTTCGATGAACTTTCAGAATAAGCAATGAGGACTCTGTCCGAATCCGATTACTTAGATTGAAACAGCGCCAGCCTCAATCGAGTGTTCTACTTCCCTTTAATGTGTCACAAGTTGATGTGATGTTATGTGTTCTATTTAAGTGAAAGAGTAATACAATATAATGAGGTATTAATAGTAGAGATTGGGTAAGTTACGAATTATCGGTCAGAACTACATCTTCGGTCATATAAGAAAAAACATACAAAAATATTATTAGTTAGGATTGTGTAATAATAATAATTTTTAAATCGCTTTTTCTTATATATCACCGAAGATGTAGTTCTGACCGATAATTCGTGACTTACCCTACATAGATTATTATTTACTTCTCTAAAAAGTGATCATTATCGTCACTTAACATGCGATAGGGTAAGTTACAAATTATGGATCGGTTTCTTATCTTCGATCATATAAGAAAAAACGATATGATAATATTTTTTTCAAATTTATATCCATGATACCAATTAGAATAATTATTAGTATATAGTTTTTCTTATATGATCGAAGATGTAATACTGATCTTTGATTCGTAACCTACTCTATTTGTTATAATATTTGGATTACTTTTTTTAGTCTACGGATTTTACGAAGAAAATTTCAGTTATCTTTTAACATTTAAGGAAATTATTCAGTCGTAATGAAAAAAGATAGCTGCTCGAATGTTCTCCAATTCTACTTCATTCGTTAGATAAGAGATTGAAATGTTAATAAATAAGATAAATAAGAGATGTAAAATCTAATAAATAAGATATGTAAAAGTCAATAAATTTCATCGGACAAAATTACAACCAAATATATGAAAACAATTTATAGTCTACGGAGTTCACTAAGAATATTTAAGTTACTCTGAAAAGATAGCAAATGTGCATTTTGCAGATAACGTATTTTAACGTAACGCAGTGTTACATATTGTCATATTACGAAGATATGCGCATTTCCATGATGCAAATTGAGATGAAGGCGTTACGTTTCATACTAAATATGTGGGCAGTATTTTCGCCCACTGATTTCACATTCTCCGCACTAATTTTTTACAGGGACACTGTAGCACTTTTGTATCTCAAAGTAACTGACATTAACGCTAACCTCTCAGACGTTATATTAATCTAAGAAAGTAGCACTAGAGCTCTCAATATACATGCATTCTAATCTGTCAGAGCACCAATGCAAGCAGTGCATAGTGCAGTGTAGCACATTGTCACCGGTCTGAGAGAGGCATGGTGCGCATGCGCTGAACTTTATTGGAAAAAACTCAAAATTAAATGATATTTGAGACTGGATGTGCTTAGTTATTTAATATTTTATTAAGAGGAAATAATTTTAATATATATTAATAGTTTTATTCTTTGGAATGGTGAAAAGAAATCCTAGAATGAAATATTAATAAAATAACACAAGGAATGCAAATAGGAATTTTTACACACAGTAAATGTATTATTATTAATAAATACTGTGCCAGTGTTTGAAGATAGTATTTATATATCAGATTATATTGGATCGTATCTCCTGCTTATTGACTGCTTAACATTTCCCCAGGCAGACTGTTTCCCTGAATGTTTCTTTTTATCTTCTCACTTCGCATCATTGATACTCTGCATCGTGGGGTCTTCACAGCTGCCTCCTTCTAAAAACAGCCGGCGTTAATTTTCCAGACAGAAAGAGTCCCTGTATCACATAAATCTCCACCACCCGGTTGAAGCTCTCCCCCCCCTACCCCCACTCTGTAGCACTTTCAGTAGGGTATGGGTGGCTGGACTCTGCCAGCCGTACAAGCAGCCACTCCAGTCTCAGCAGGCTTTGTTTGCTGTGCCGCTGCTTGGCCTTTAGTTTGACCTCAAAGAGGTATATGCGTGTAAGAGAAATCACTTTGAGTTGTAAGCATTGATTGGGGCAATGAACATAAAGCAGATTAGTGGCTCTGAAACTTTGGTAAAAGTAATTACTAACTATAGTGATACACAAAAGATTATCTAAAGACAGCTAGGTACACACTACTCAAGTTAAAGTGTATATAAAGTGTGTTAAAGTGCTGTATGAAGTATCAATAACATTAAATGTGACGAGAATGCCATGAGTGGAGGGGGAGGAGGTGGAGGAGGGAGTTGGAGGGGGTGTTTGTTTATATGCGAGAGATGCCCCCCCCCCTCTCCCCCAATACTCGAAAGCACTCCTGATGGGGGTATGAAAGTCTAGACAAACTACCCCCCTCTCCCTTTGAGGTGGGGGGGGGGGGTAGGAGGAGATAAAGAGGAAGAGGAGACAACAAAGAGGAGGAAGAGACAACAAAGAAGAGGAGAGAACAAAGAGGAGGAAGAGACAACAAAGAGGAGGAAGAGACAACAAAGAGGAGGAGAGAACAAGGAGGAGGAAGAGACAACAAAGAGGAGGAGAGAACAAAGAGAAGGAGAGAACAAATAGGAGGAAAGAAAAAAGAGGAGGAGACAAGAAAGAAGAGAACAAAGAGGAGGGGAGAACAAAGATGAGGATGGAGCAAAGAGGAGGGGAAAAAATAGGAGGAGACAACAAAGAGGAATAGACAACAAAGTGGAAGAGGAGAGAACAAAGAGAAGGAGAGAACAAAGAGGAGTAGAGAACAAAGAGGAGGAGACAACAAAGAGGAGGGGAAAACAAAGAGGAGGAGAGATTAAAAAGAAGAAGAGAACAAAGAGGAGGATAAGAGAACAAAGATGAAAGAACAAAGAGGAAGAGGAGAGAACAAAGAGGAGAGTATCTTTCGTATCATCAGTCTTTAAAGACAACATTCAATAAAAAGATAACTAGTTCTATTCTCGTATTCATGATACCAATCCTAATTTCTCTCATCTTTAAACATTCAATTCTCTTTCATTTCCTAACTATCAATTTAATATTAACTATATGAATTATTTACTAGAAACCTCATGTGCTTTATATGAGAGTTAAGAAATTAATTGAATTTTTAAGGAAGAGAGAAGTTAGGATAGATGTTATGAGTAGGTAGAATAAAGTCGCTAGTTTGTTATTAAATGTTACTCTTTAAGACTGGTTCTACGAAGGCTTTTGGAAGCTTGGGGAATTAAAAACTAGTTTATTCATCAAACTATGGAATAACCGAAGAGTTATCAATTTTCTTCAATTATATACTTAAATATATTATACTTATACTTATTTCATATCTGTTAAGTTAATTATTAGATATACATTGTGCTGATATTAATTATTCATCTATTTATTGTTAGAGAAATGAACATTTTATTCTTCTTTATTGTATATAATTTCAAAGAGAAATGATTCTTAAGTACCTGACATACGATGACAATTAAATTAATCAAAAGTAATTGTTATAAATCATGCATTCGAATGCTTCTAATTGACGTGGCCATTAAATTTTTTATTTTTTAGAATTATTTTATATTGAAAAAAAAAATAATGAATAAATATATAACAAAATAATGATAAAAAGTGTTATACTATATTGTAAACTCCATAGTAACGAATACGTATTCTTTTTTGACGAATATACAGTGATTTTAGAAGTTTTTTGAAATTGCTATGTACAATAAGTTTGTTCTATTATTACATGTAATAACTTTAGAGCGAAAACACCTTCAATCAGACCCATTAAAGCTCAAATTAGACCCAAAATGATGAAAAGTGGTAATCATATAAATGCTAACTTTGATAACATTTTTCGTAAATAGCAGCTAGTTATTATGTTTATGGTATTATAAGCTTTTATTTGAGTTTCTCTAAGCATGTAGCACATTGTCACCCCAGACTACAGACAACTTCCCCTCCTCTATTCCCACTCCGCCAAGTCTGCCGCCCCCTTTCACCATCATTGCCAGTCGGGATCACTTTCTCATAGCAACATGTACCATCACAGACATAATACTCCATCGAAGGCCTGTCTAGACTCACTAGCTTCTACTAATGACACTAGGCAAGACACTAGCTAGGCCTTACTCACGTTATACCCTGAAGAGCATCAGCTACCCTGGTTTAAGAAGGAGCTGTGGGCATGTAGCACATTGTCACCAGGCTAGACTGCGCATGCGCAAGGAAGGAAATGCAGACAGTCTATTTTACGGAATGGCTTGCCTTCTTAATGTCATTGAACGGCGTAAATGTTCTTGATGAAAATAACAGGGTGTTCTGTTACTAGGACACTTTTCTTAGGTCTGGAATCTGTTTTGCAGTTGGCTTTCAAGTCTCTTTGGTACGATAAAACCCTCTTTTTTCCACTTGGCACCACGATATCCAGTTACCAAGTCATATTTTCGCGTCGTAATTCAAATAGCGTCTTATTGCGTTCTATAATATCTTCCAATGGTTCGATAGTTTGTTACTTTGAGTTTATTATCGATTGAGAGGAGAGCAATTTACTAAGTGAGAGCTAAATTACCGGTTATTAGCTGATAAGTTGATGTGGAATTACTTTGTGAGTTGTTTCTACACACTTTGCATAATTAAGGTAATAAATTGATTGAATTTAACACACCCACAGCTTTCATTTTGAGTATTTATTGCATGTTTCAAAGGTGTTTTTCGCTCAATTAAACCTTGATTGCTTCTTAGATCTTAATCTTTAGAGGTAATTCGGGGGGAATTTATTGGAAACAGTCAGACGATGGGGAAATATTGTACAAAAACAACAATAATTCGACAACAATTAATATTAAAAGTTATGCCATTATACATTTATTTTGTATTATATTGTAATTTTTCGTGTTTACATTTTTTTATATTGTAATATATTATATTTCAATTTCTTTAATTTCATTTTTTTTATATTGTAATTTTTTATATAATAAATTTATAAATTGTAATTTTTCATATTATCAATTTCTTAAATTATAAATTTTCTATTGTAAATTTTTCTATTGTAGATTTTTATATAGTAAATTTAAAATTATACTTATTTAGAAAATTTTGCAAGAATATTGAATTTAACAGTACGAAATGTTCTTATAATCTGCTATTTGAAAGCCCTTACACAAAACTAAATGATAGGTAAAATAGTTCACTATAACCAATATGCTGTCTAATACAGTTGTTCTTAACCTGTGTTCGAACCCCAGGTGTTCGAAGAGTCAGTTTCAGGGGTTCGGTAATCTCGTGTTTTTGTGAATGGAAAGTTCAGAACCACCAACACCTTCAGGCCCCCTTCACACTTGCGTTTCTCAACGCCGCCTTTAAAAAAATGCTCATGGCAAAAGGTTTAGCTGCAATTGATTTTAACGGAGTCCTTCACACTTGCGTTAGAAAAAATGCCGGTGAAAAAAAAACGCAAGTGTGAAGGGCTCCGTTAAAATCAATTGCAGCTAAACCTTTTGCTATGAGCATTTTTTAAAGGCGGCATTGAAAACGCAAGTGTGAAGGGGGCCTTAGTGTTAACTTTAAAGTGGCAGTACCTAGTTAAGGCAAATTCCTAGTTTAGTATTTTCAGAGAGTATTTTATTCTAAAATTTTCTCTGAAAAGAATTCAATATAGAATGAACACACATAAATGAGAAAGAAAAATATCTTATTCAAAGAATTGCTTACTTATTTATTATTTTCAAAACAATTTGTATGAAATGTATATTAAATAATAAAATATTCTCAATTAATTAAATGTTGATGAATCTTTAAATGATTAAAAATGATCACCAATGTATTTTTAGGAAGGTAACATTATTATCAAATTATTGCTTTGTGTCAAACTGCTTCAGACTGCCAAACAACTGCCTAATTTATTTATAACTTTTACACATGAGTTATTCTATATATCTATTTTGCTAAATATAATTAATATTTTTTCTAGATATCGTTATTTTGAGTAACTGTAATTTTAAAATATAATTTAATATTTTACACGTATTTCCTATCAAATAATTATTGGTCTATTTAGCTCAATAATGATCTGATAATTATTAAGCAGTATAATTATCTGATAATTATTTAACATTATTATTATCTGATAATTATTTAGCAGAATAATTATCTAATAATAATTTAGCATTATAATTATCTGATAATTATTTAGCATAATAATTATCTAATAATAATTTAGCATTATAATTATCTGATAATTATTTACCATAATAATTATTTAATAATTATTTAGCAGAATAATTATCTAATAGTTCAATTCATTATAATATAGCTGTGTAATTTATTTTTCTAATAAAACATCACTAGTATTATTATCCTGTTCGTATACCTGTCTTTTAGTCTCTACGAGGGAGTTGCTTCGGAATAAATGTCTGTATCTGTATTATCTACATATTTTTAAGTCGCCATCTTGTCGTACATTTAAAATGTAACTAAAGGGATATGTTGATGCCTGTAATTTGAATTACAATCTTTCCATCACTTTTCTGACTTATAAAATAGTTTCTACATTTATTCATTTGAATGAAATACTATTATAATGATTGGGACAGATTATTTCGATATTTTATTTACTGTTTATCATAACATATTTTGGCTAATTTCACACAAATAAAGACTGTTTACCTGGTAATAATTTTTTCTAATTAATGTTGAATGATTTGGGGGTAAAATATTAATATAATTAAATTTTTCCTATTACATTTAGAATGTTTTTGATTCAATTCTGGTGTAAAGTTTGACATGTTCATTGTTCACTCGTTCAAAACAAGCCTTAAAATTAAAATTAAAAACATAAAGTAGCTCTAGAACATCTTTTCCAATTGTTTTTGTTAATAAGATATTTTTGTACTTCTATAAAAAATCTGAAACTTAATAATTATTATTATCTATGATTATTTTTCTATGTAAGTATACATCACTATATCTAATCAAAATGGATATATACTATTTAAATAGGATGCGTATATATTTAGATAGGTATGATTTGTACCATATAAATGGTAAATATATACTACATATAGTATCTCTGCAAACAAATCCATGTGTATACCATGTGGCACTTACTCATTCAAAACATGTGTATACCATGTGGCACTTACTCATTCAAAACATGTGTATACCATGTGGCACTTACTCATTCAAAACATGTGTATACCATGTGTCACTTACTCATTTAAAACATGTGTATACCATGTGTCACTTACTCATTCAAAACATGTGTATACCATGTGTCACTTACTCATTCAAAACATGTGTATACCATGTGGCACTTACTCATTCAAAACATGTGTATACCATGTGGCACTTACTCATTCAAAACATGTGTATACCATGTGGCACTTACTCATTCAAAACATGTGTATACCATGTGTCACTTACTCATTTAAAACATGTGTATACCATGTGGCACTTACTCATTCAAAACATGTGTATACCATGTGTCACTTACTCATTTAAAACATGTGTATACCATGTGGCACTTACTCATTCAAAACATGTGTATACCATGTGGCACTTACTCATTCAAAACATGTGTATACCATGTGGCACTTACTCATTCAAAACATGTGTATACCATGTGGCACTTACTCATTCAAAACATGTGTATATATCATGTATTACATGTTCTTTAACATTGAAAAATAGAAAATTACATGTGATTAACAAATGTTATTAGTATGGTATTTGACATGTGGTAAATTACATATGGTAAACCTGCTATAAGTATAGTAATTGACATGTAGAATTGTGGATATGATATGGCAAATTAGACATGTATACTATCTCTTTTCGATATGGTTTTTATGGAATGGTTTTAAAATGACATAACCATATATTAATCATATGTTCTAATGATGGTAGCAGGAACATAAGGCACTCGTAGTAGACCACAGTTACACGTTCCAGGCTGGCTTTGTCTATTATAAAACTCTAACTCATTTCAATTCTTTATCTAAGAACGTTTTCTATGAAAGTGAAGCGGTGACTGTGATAATTTAATTGCTCTATTTGTTTATCAAGAAGTTAAGCTGACAAAAAAAAAGTGATGGGAAAGAAACAATTAGAAACAAAATGTATATTAACTCTGTTTAAATTATAATTAACTTATTATTTTTTCAATTAAGCTATCCCTTGAATAAATTACCATAGTCACCACTGTATCTAGTTTTCTGTAATTTTTTAAATCAAATTTTTTAGCACAGACTCTGCCATGAATAAAATGATAATTTTTTAAATCATGTTTTACTGGCAGGTCTCGCTTTAAGTACAACTCACTTTAACAAAAGTGGTACTTATTTCGAGTCATGATTCGAAATAAGAACCGTTCGTAGACATAGAAAACGGAGACAATATTTTGTGATTATTTCACGGTAACTAAAAAAAATCAAAATTATAATCCAGATGAGGTTATTAGAAGCAATTGGTTCAGAAATTCAACATGTCCCATTTTAGGGTAAGTTCCATATTTTCGAACACGTGAAAATCTTTATATTATAATCATTATTTAACTTTTGTTTCAATTGGAATCCATGAAACCAATTAGAATGGAAGTTAAATAATAATTATATTTTTTTCTGATATGTCCGAAATTGTAGAACCAACCGATAACTTAGTACCCTACTACCAAAAATATTTCAAAGAGCATAAAATTGCTGTTTGTTAAATGTAGCACAATAATTATAGAAATATAAGTATCTATTAATTACTAGGGTGGGACAATATGCTTTTTGAGATTATACTTAATTGAGGATATTAAATTGGTTATTTGGTGTGATTAAAGTTGGAAGAGATCGTTTGCACCTACTTTTTCTGATTGTCTGGCGATAACAGCCAATTAGAACCGGTAGCTAGACCATATAATAAATATACTGGTATACATCAAAAAATCACTTGATTGGTTACCTAATGTTTTCCTTCATTAGGCCAGTGCTGTTTGGTAACTGTTGGCCCAATATCGTTTTCATTGCATTGGCCCAGTGTGTAATAGCATTGGCGGGCCAATTACCGATCGTGCCTTTACTTTGCCAACGTTTACCGACGTTGGCCTGGTAGTGCAATGTTATCAGGGTCATAGAGAATAAAATTTTTGAAGGAGTTAAAATTATATAAAAATTCGACCCTTCTATAACTATGTATCTATTTGTAATAAGACTAAGTTATGATTTTGGCTATAATAGCGGAGCCTTCTTGCATTGTTAAATTCGGTGGCCGGTCATTTGATCCCCGGTCATTTGATCCCCAGTCATATTTTTTTTGCTCATATATTTAGCATACAATAATTTATTACGATTTTTATTTCTACATAAAAATTGCCATTTACTATTTAAATAATGAATAAAACTTGTGATTTTTCTTTATATTATGAAACAAAATAACAGAATTCAAACAGGTAGAACTTATTATCACAACAAATTTATTATTTTTATTTACAGATAATTTACACTTACAACTAGTCAGAAAACATATTACAGGTGATAGGAAATATTAACCAACTCTTGCAAGCTGAAGTTATAAGGTAGATTCACTTTGCAAGCTAAGTGAATATACCTAACTTTCAGTATAAGCTATTTTCTCCGAAACTATTACAAATATTATGATTATGTAGGTGGGATAGATGTAAAATCATTTTATGGTAAATAGTATACTTAAGTTATTTTACCATAAAAATAGTTTTGATTTCCCACCTGCATGACAATTATAATTGTAATAGTCACGGTAAAGAAAGTTACTCCACAATTAGCTCCTATACCAGGAGAAATAATTACGAGATATGGTCCTGATTTATTTGGTTAGTAATATGTACTAGTTATAATAAGTGTGGGGTATACCTGTGCATTTAAATTGATTTTACCATTTAATATTTTTTGTTGCTGTAATGTAAATTTGAAAGCATATATACTGTTACTTATTTGAATAAAAAAAGAATTAATTTCTTGATAGTTGTTTTTACCCTTATTACTTAGTTCCTTTAAAAATTTCATCGATTGTAAAATGCATATTTCTATTATATAATAAATGAATAATATATTCACATACATATAATATATGAATAGTAGGTGTATAAACTGAAAATATGACTGGGAATCAAATGACCGGGGATCTTTTGACCGGGAATCAAATGGTATGGGGATCAAATGACCGAGGATCCTTTGACCGGGGATCAAATGACCTAGACTCGTTAAATTCACTTCAAAATATCTCTAATTATCTCCGAGTCGCTTAATATCAAAAAAATTCTTAATTGAATGAATCCATGATGGCACACTGGCAGAGGTACAGACACGATGACAGCTGGGTGCACGTTCAATACCCAGACACATCACTTTATATTTTCCCAATTAATTTGTATATAACATTATGTAACATTAATTGAATTGGTATGTACCTAACCTAAGTACGTACCATTATATGCAATAAAGCAAGAAAAATTCAATTTTAATTTTTGAATTTATTTATTCATTGGATACGAATGGATATCGTTTCGAAGCATATTAGATATATAATTGGGTGTCGGTTCGATACAGATTCCCTATGGTAGTAGCTACCCATGATAATATAAAGCACTCTCAGGCCAACGTCGGTAAACGTTGGCAAAGTAAAGGCACGATCGGGCATTGACACGCCAATGCTATTACACACTGGGCCAACAGTTGCCAAACAACACTAGCCCAATGAAGCAAAACATTGGTTAACCAATCCAGTGATTTTTTGATGCACCAGTATATTATTATACTGGTCTACCGGTTCTATAATTAGCAGTTATCGCATGACAATCAGAGAAAATAGGTGTAAACGATCTCTCCTAACTTTAATCACACCAAATGGCCAATTTAATATCCTCAATTAAGTATATCTTTGAAATTGTAGCCGTTTAGGGCAATTTAGTATAAATAGGCCTGTCTTCAATTATTAATTTAATGCTTTATTTATAAAAATGAGCTTGAATACTAGCTAACTCATACATTTAGTATGAAAAGCATCAATTTATTTCTTCCCATTGAATTTGTGTTAAACATTATGTAACATTAATTAAATTCATATGCACCTAACCCAAGTATATTATAAGCAATAAACTAAAAAAATCAATCTTAAATTTTGAATTTATTCATTGGATATGAGTGGATATCGTTTCGAAGCATATTATATATATAATTGGCCGTCAGTTCGAAACAGATTTCCTATGGAAGTAGCAAATGTTTGCTTCTATTCAATGTCTACTTTTATATGTCTAATCGATACAGTTTTGTTAACGTCTATTCGATGCATAATTTGTGACTCTTCATCTCGAAATGTACGTATTTTCGATGCCGTCTAGTGGTGCATGGCATCTTCAAATCGATGCCAAAACGATGTTAAATAGCGGATTCTACCTCTATTTTCGAATTAATTTCGAGAAAAGCCTTGTATCGAGATGAAGTTATTTCGATGCTGCATTGTTTACTGGGATAGTGCAATGTTATATGGGTAATTACTTACCTATATATGCTGAGTGAGAGTTAATCTATGGGTAAATTTTAATTCATTCATTACTTTCATAACAGAGAATTCATCTTTAATCTAAGTTGTGACCTTAAAACGTTTTCTTCTATTTGAACTCCCCAGTAAACATTACAATGTGAGCCAACGTTCGCCCAATTCAGAACGAAACTCTGGGCCAACGCTGTCATGCCGGTCTCGGTGTATTGGGCCTGCAAAGGCCCGACTTCGGTCCACCTCACGGATGTCCACCGGCCCTGAACAGTATAACCACGTATAAACGACTCATTGGTACTGTCAATACTTAACATTGCCAATGCTATTCATGTCTACGGCCAGTACTATTTTCATAAAACAGGTGTATTAATTAGGTTACGCTATACAGAATACGTGAAGACAGCAGTTACTTTTAATATTGTAATAACTGGCTGCTATAACTGTCTCACAAATATATTTTACAGATCGAAGTCCTGAAAAAAATATAATGGTTTCCAATTCAAACTCAAATCTATATAATTTTAATTACGCTATTTTAACCAAATAATATTATTTCTTTTTAAAATTAAATAGAAAGTGTTATTTTCAATGTGAATAATTATTTCAAAAGAAAAAATAAATTTTCTTACTAAATATATGAAGTAACTAGCGTCCAAGTTCATTTGTGTGAATTAAATGAATAAAGTGTTAAATTAATACTTGAAGGGATAACAGGCCTATTTATACTAAATTGCCAGAAACTGCTACAATTTCAAAGTTATACTTAATTGAGGATATTAAATTGGTTATTTGGTGTAATTAAAGTTGGAAGAGATCGTTTGCACCTACTTTTTCGGATTGTCTGGCGATAACTGCTAATTAGAACCGGTAGCTAGACCATATAATAAATATACTGGTATACATCAAAAAATCACTTGATTGGTTACCTAATGTTTTCCTTCGTTGAACCAGTGCTGTTTGGCAACCGTTGGCCCAATATCGTTTTCATTGCATATGCCCAGTGGGTAATGGCATTGGCGGGCCAATTACCGATCGTGCCTTTACTTTGCCAACGTTTACCGACGTTGGCCTGGTAGTGCAATGTTATCAGGGTCATAGAGAATGAAATTTTTGAAGGAGTTAAAATTATATAAAAATTCGACCCTTCTATAACTATGTACCTATTTGTAATAAGACTAAGTGATGATTTTGGCTATAATAGCGGAGCCTCCTTGCATTGTTAAATTCGGTGGCCGGTCATTTGATCCCCGGTCATTTGATCCCCATACCATTTGGTCCCCGGTCATTTGATCTCCAGTCATATTTTTTTTGCTCATATATTTAGCATACAATAATTTATTACGATTTTTATTTCTACATAAAAATTCCCATTTACTATTTAAATAATGAATAAAACTTGTGATTTTTCTTTATATAATGAAACAAAATAACAGAATTCAAACAGGTAGAACTTATTATCACAACAAATTTATTATTTTTATTTACAAATAATTTACACTTACAACTAGTCAGAAAACATATTACAGGTGATAGGAAATATTAACAAACTCTTGCAAGCTGAAGTTATAAGGTAGATTCACTTTGCAAGCTAAGTGAATATACCTATCTTTCAGTATAAAAGCTGTTTTCTCCGAAACTATTACAAACATTATGATTATGTAGGTGGGATAGATTGAAAATCATTTTATGGTAAATAGTATACTTAAGTTATTTTACCATAAAAATATTTTTGATTTCCCACCTGCATGACGATTATAATTGTAATAGTCACGGCAAAGAAAGTTACTCAACAATTAGCTCCTATACCAGGAGAAATAATTACGAGATATGGCCATCCTGATTTATTTGGTTAGTAATATGTGCTAGTTATAATAAGTGTGGGGTATACCTGTGCATTTAAATTGATTTTACCATTGAATATTTTTTGTTGCTGTAATGTAAATTTGAAAGCATATATACTGTTACTTATTTGAATAAAAAAAATTTAATTTCTTGTTAGTTGCTTTTACCCTTATTACTTAGTTTCTTTAAAAACTTCATCGACTGTAAAATGCATATTTCTATTATATAATAAATGAATAATATATCCACCTATAATAAATGAATAGTAGGTGTATAAACGGAAAATATGACTGGGAATCAAATGACCGGGGATCTTTTGACCGGGGATCAAATGACCTAGACCCGTTAAATTCACTTCAAAATATCTCTAATTATCTCCGAGCCGCTTAATACCAAAAAAATTCTTAATTGAATGAATCCATGATGGCACACTGGCAGAGGTACAGACACGATGATAGCTGGCTGCACGTTCGATACTCAGACACATCACTTTATATTTTCCCAATTAATTTGTATATAACATTATGTAACTTTAATTGAATTGGTATGTACCTACCTAACCTAAGTACGTACCATTATATGCAATAAAGCAAGAAAATTCAATTTTAATTTTTGAATTTATTTATTCATTGGATACGAATGGATATCTTTTCGAAGCATATTAGATATCTAATTAGGCGTCGGTTCGATACAGATTCCCTATGGTAGTAGCTACCCATGATAATATAAAGCACTATCAGACCAACGTCGGTAAACGTTGGCAAAGTAAAGGCACGATCGGGCATTGACACGCCAATGCTATTACACACTGGGCCAACGGTTGCCAAACAACACTAGCCCAATGAAGCAAAACATTGGTTAACCAATCTAGTGATTTTTTGATGTACCAGTATATTTATTATACTGGTCTACCGGTTCAATAATTGGCAGTTATCGCATGACAATCAGAGAAAATAGGTGTAAACGATCTCTCCTAACTTTAATCACACCAAATGGCCAATTTAATATCCTCAATTAAGTATATCTTTGAAATTGTAGCCGTTTCTGGCAATTTAGTATAAATAGGCCTGTCTTCAATTATTAATTTAAAGCTTTATTTATAAAAATGAGCTTGAATACTAGTTAACTCATACATTTAGTATGAAAAGTTATTTTTCCGTCTGAAATAATTATTCACATTGAAAATAATACTTTCTATTTAATTTTATATGGAAATATTATTGTTTGGTTAAAATAGCGCAAGTAAAATAATAGATTGGAGTTTGAATTAGCAACTGCTCTATTTTTTCCTGACTTCGATCTGTAAAATGTATTTGTAAGACAGTTAATACATTGTTAGAAGTAACTGTTGTCTTCAAGTGTTCTGTATATCGTGATCTAATTAATACACCTGTTATATGAAAAAAGTACTGGTCGCAGACATACATGGCATTGGCACCGTTAAGAATTGCTGGTACCAGTAAGTCGTTTATACTTGGTTAAACTGTTCTGGGCCGGTGGACATCCGTGAGGCGGCCAACGTCGGGCCTTTGCTGGCCCAATACACCGAGACCGGCATGACAGTGTTGGCCCATGATATAACTACTCTATAAGGTACGCTCGCAAAAGAGACGAAATTGAGTTTCTTCTGCGCAGCCCCCCCCCCCTCGTGGCGTCATAGAGGATCCCAACAAACATATGAATGTCGATTCGATGCCGTTTGCTGTCGAATTCGTAGCGCTAACGGTGGGTATCGACTTAGCAACCATTTCGACTCATAGTAGATATCGGAATGTCTGTTTCTAAATGATATCTGAATTTACACTTCGAGTAGAAACACGAAAACCGATACATGGTTTTTGTTGAAGGCAACCTGTAACTTCAACACTGTTTGCATATTTCCCCGTTAATTTTATCCATTTCAAGCTAAGTAATAGTTACATTTCGAGAAATAAATGAATAACTAAAAATGACATAGTTATATTCTAAAAGCTTTCTAAAAAGATAAGGCTATAATGAAAAAATAGTACTACATATTGTGGGTTAATTAAACTCTTTATATTCTGAAAACGTGTCTGTTAAAAATGTATTACATTAATCGTTTGCAAATCTCTTAGCAAAAAGATTGTAAAGTTGCGTCTTGTATTATTGCACATTCACTATAAGGAATACAAGCATGGCGTATACAATACGAGTTGAATAGCCAATGTAAGAATCTCCCAATTATGGATAATAAATGTCAAGCAAAGAAGTACTTAAATAAAGTGTTTATGTAAAGAGAGCTGTGAGATTTTCACAGAGAGTTTAGAATGGGTATAAAAAACTGATGTTATACCTAGGGTGTGGTACCAGAGTCAACCTTGAATGGTTAGATTTCTCCGTACTTCCACACTATATATATTTGATATTTTTCTATCTAGAGTCAGTGGGGAATTAGAACCTCTTACACTCACCTAGCTAGGAGAATATTCTGTGCCCCTAGGCACAGAATAGTTTCAGTATTCTAAATAGTACGTTGTAGATTTTACTGTAATGTAAAACATTTTGTCTGTATCATTGTACCAACTACTATTAAAAGATAACAGAATTGTTGTTCTCCTATCACTTGAATCCTTCAGTTTTCTTATGTCCATATAAGTCCATAGTCTAATTGTCACGTTAAGAATTCCGTGAATCAAGCCTCTTAATCGTAATAGAGATTAATAATAAATAAACGAAGACAAGAAATATTTAAAGAAGTTAACAGTTTAGTCGTTAACACATGTCAGCTTAAATATTAACGTTAACAGACTAAAGATTAACATTGGCATCTTCGACGGGATGCGTGATAAAGAGATATATGGATTACAAATGGAATAAGATAGACAGAAGTGATACAGTGAAAAACGAACTCAGTTAGTGAATTGTGGTGAAACTGCAAGAGTGTAATCGCAAGAGAACTCGTGAGGGTTGGTTACACTGGGCAGTAAAACGGATTGTAACTACAAGAAAACCCGTGAGGGTTGGTTGCCATTAAATCTGTACCACAAGCACTAACGACGACGACGAATCAAAAGGAAAGTTGATCACTGAGGAAACAGGAGTAGAGGAGAAAGTCACTGAAGAACTGAATAAAAGAAGAGTGAATTTGCCGGTGGTTCCTAACTAAACACAAAATGAGTCAATCAGACAGTGACCCGGAAATACTATACGATCAACCAGATAGTGACATCGAAATCCTCTATTTCGCAATAGGCAAAAGGAGGATTACTACCAGTCACTACCCAGATAAGGTAAAGAAAATTAAACTTGAGAGTCATCAATCTAAAGTTCGTCATCCACTATTCACATTGTTGAACAAAACGGCAAGAGTGGAATTGCTGAGAATATCAAAACCCTTAATGGAAGAGCTACAGGAAAACAGTGGCTGGATAAAAATGAGCGACTGTGAACAATTTATTGAAGCTGACGAACAACGACAGAAGAAACTTAATAAGTCTCCTGACTCCGAGAAAAGTGAAGTTTATAAATATGAAAACATCAATAATTGTGAAAAACCCATTATGGCTGACGAACAACGACGGAGGAATATCCGTGATACCTCTCCTGACTGCGAGGAGGGTGACAGTAAGAAGAACTTTTCTAACAGAATCCGTGAAGGACGAGTCTCACTGTACTTTGATTTTTATTGTAGAGAGTATTTTATATTGCAGTGATCTACTTTAAATAAATAATTAACTGCAGATTTTATTTTTCAACTTTTTTTCTTCTGAGTTAAAATAAATGTACAGTAGAACTCCTCTATAGTGAATGTAGAATCATGAGTAAGATATTTACCCCTTATAGTGAACAATTTTTCCTTAGTTTGCCATGCATGGCCATCAGTTTAAGAAAATTAATGGCCTACTGAAGCAAATTTGTTCACTATATGAGGTAGCTCTTTCATTCAGGGCGCTACTTCCACTATAGAGGAGTTTTACTGTACAGGGTGGTGCTAAAAAAAGAAACTTATTTTCAATTACAAACTATTAAAGCAAAATATTTTATGAAAACACAATTATATTCATTTACTTTTTTGCCGACACTTTTGTAGCCAAACTTTAACATAAGGTTGCATTCGTCGAAATAAACACTTTTTATTCTATGAAGGTATGGTCTAAAATGATTAGTTAAAGAGTTACAAGGTTAGGAAAGTAGTATCTGTACCATTTATTAGTTAACATTATTTTTTTTATTGTTGTGATAAGAAACAAAACATTTTTAACAGTAATTATTAGGAGCACAAGAAACATAATCTTAAATTAGGTTACATGTTTACAGAATGTGTTCAATTTGCCGCCCATTTGTTGCGATGCAAGCGTTCAAACGTTTGTCCCGCAAGGATTCGTGAAACTCCTGGTGTCTTTGCTCGCGTCTGCCAATCATTGGACAAACGTTTGAACGCATGCATCGCAACAAATGTGAGGCAGTTTGAACACATTTTGTAAACATGTAACCTAATTTCTTGTACTCATAATAATTATAACTGTTAAAAATATTATTTTTTTTTATCGCAACATTAAAAAATGACATTAACTAATAATAATAAATGGTACAGATACTACTTTCCTAACCTTGTAACTCTTTAACTGAGCATTTTAGACCATACCTTAATAGAATAAAAAGTGTTTATTTCGACGAATGCAACCTTATGTTAAAGTTTGGCAACAAAAGTGTCGGACACCCTGTATGTTGAAAATCTGTCTAAGTAAAATTAAACTAAATTTAAACAACTGCCGTGAATTAAACTAAAATTACATTAAAATTAAACTAAATTTAAACATACTGAAGTGAATTAAACTAAAATTAAACTAAATTTAAACATACTGAAGTGAATTAAACTAAAATTATATAAAATTTAAACTAAATTTAAATATACTGAAGTGAATTAAACTAAAATTATATAAAATTTAAACTAAATTTAAATATACTGAAGTGAATTAAACAAATGGAAATAAAAGGGCTTGCACCAGGACGAAAAATATGAAAACAAATGATTTATTTCTATCTAGTAGTAGAAAAGTTAAATCCTGCTATTTTTCATTCAATTAACGTTATGGTCATTGACTCTTTGAATCATATGAAATGCAGTCATCGTCAATCACGATATCTTCTACACAATGTGCATTCCTTTGCTGAAACCATTTTGAAAAATTTAGACGGTGTGGTAAATCAGTTCTAGGAGGATGATATTCAAATCTTGTCAAACAATTGAAAGATTATGGTGGGCAATGAAAGATTAAGGTGACAATGAGAGATTATGATTGTCCAATCATAATCTCTCATAAATTATACAAATATTTTTTAATATTTTAAATGATAAAAGCGTGACATTTTTATTACAACCAACCAACAGACAAAATTAAAGTCACAAAATGTGAGGTATTGGAATGATAAAATATTATTTCATTTGGATCAAATATTATTTCATTTGGATCAAATATTATTTCATTTGGATCAAATATTATTTCACTTGGATCAACTAGAACTGTAAATGGTATAGAAGCGTTGTTCAAAATGATCTTGAGCCTGTTTAAAAGTAATGTTGTCACTACATAAATTCCTACCCTTAAAATCTGCATTTTTAGGGTTTAGAGTAGGAGATACAAATTAACGGTGAACTAATTTTATTAACTGTATCAATTGTATCACAAATACCAACAATCAAATGGTAATTTATTATTTTATTGTCTCTAATTTGTTACTAAAAATAGGATTTAATTTGTTTTCTATATAAATGAATTATACCTATTGTAAAGTTTGTTTTCTTATTTTTCGTTCTAGCACAAGAACTTTAATTTCCTCTTTTTTAATTTGCTGCAGTATGTTTAATTTTAGTTGTAACTTTATCAGATGTTTAACATACACTTAGAAAAAATTGTGAGTCAACCTGACTCATCACTTGAGTCAAGGCTGGCAAAACTCAAAATTTGAGTCTTTTTTCTTGATTGACTCTACCTGAGTCAATCTGACTATGAATTAGGAGTCAATATGACTCTGGTTTTTGGGTAAAGTATTAGGGTGAGTCAAATTGACTCACATTTTGAGCCAGTTTTGGGACAAGCTGAAAACTCAAAATTTTGAGTCAATTTGACTCGTAATTTTTCTTAGTGTAGATGCAGATGAATTAAAGAAATAAAATGACATTCTTAGAATTTCTTTAGCTCTAACACTTTATAAAATAAACGAACTTGAAAATGGGTTTCCCTTTTTTTTGCGCCATCCTTTATTTATATTGCATTCACACTTGATCTGTTTTGACATGATTAATTTTTAAGTACCGTTAAAAATAACTGTAGTGTCTTCCATTGTAATATCATTAAATGCGTAAAATCTTCATATTGCATTATACTTTCATATAAATTTAATGTAACAAAATGTGATATACGCATAATTTAAATTAAGAGTAAATATATGATTTTTTAATTTATCTATTTAAGCTTACATCATTTTGTGAAGGAAATATAGAGAGTAAAATACAATGTATAGAATTCAAATTAAAAATACAAATTAGATGCAGTTAGGGTTCCGGAAAAGTTGAGATTTATGAAACCTATAATTAAAAAATCTTTGAGCACTAAAAATTATTTGCACTAAAAATATATTCTTTGAAAAGTTTCTTAAATTTTAAATCTGTCATTGGGTCTATTAAAAAAATAGGAAGTTACTTGTTCAATTCTATGGATCTAAAATTTTTGAAATTTCGTTCCAATTCTGTACGAATTGGAGGAAGATAAAACCTTTTGTTCTGGTTTTGTGATCGTGAGTAAAGTCAGTCGGTAGAATTTTTATTTAAAAGATGAGGCTCGTCATAAATTTACGTAAAAATTTAATTAAAAAGTAATCTGCGACATCGTCAAATTTTAAAAGTTTAAGATCTATATACATTTCCTTTAGAATCTTAGTAGGGATGTTATTTTCATCCCTTCTCACGTTTAAAATTATTCTTAAAAAATTATTGATTAAAACTCTCAGTGGCTTCAAATGAATATTAATTTTTTTGCTAAAGGTGATTATTGATTGAGTAAAAATAGACAAGGCTAGTGAATAGTGAATTAAAACTAAATTTATTTTATTGCAATAATGCCTAGCTGCGTACAGAGCGCCCTGCTATTAACTAAGTTTGGTGCAAGATGTAATGTATAAGCTTTTGTATAATTTCTTCGTTGAACCATTCTCCATCCACAGTTAAATTTTCATGAAGTTTTAATCATTTTTGTGAATATAACAACGACTTAATTGATGGTTGGTGCAAATGGTCATCAAACGGACAATGAAGTAAGTTCAAACATTAAAAATATCTTTATTGAACAAATTCCCTATTAACAAAAACAGATTTATTTCCAGGTTTTAAGAATATTCATATAACTATTCTTTTTATAAAATATTGACAATCTGGAGAAAAGTGTTTCAGTACAAAAAGGAAGGCACAAGTTTAAATTTGCTGAACAAAATTGATTTTATCTTCAGATCGTACCGTCCTCTTGTGACCTGAACGACCCTAGCTTGTTGAAATTTAAACTTGTACCTTCATTTTTGTACTTTCTCCAGATTGTCAATATTAAAAAAAAAGGAATAGTTATATGATTATTCTTAAAACCTGGAAATGAATCTGATTTTATTGATGGGGATTTTGTCTTAAAAAGATATTTTTAATGTTAGAACTTACTTCATTGTCAGTTTTTGACCATTTGCACCACCCATCAATTAAATCGTTCTTATATTCACAAAATTGAGTAAAACTTCATAAAAAGTAAACCATGTATGGAAAAAAGTTCAACAAATAAAATGATATTTGAAAGAAAACTGTAACTTCAATAGTTGTTGAAATATGCGAATTTAAAGTTGGGTACACTTTTTTGTGGGTCACCCTGTATACCATAAAAGTTAACAGAAAAGAAATTGATCAAGTATTCGCTTCGTAATTAATCATATAGGAAATATTCAACCAACACTGCAATTTTCTAGGATTAATTACAAGCAAAAGTGTATAAAACGAACTTTATATCGTATTATCGTAAATATAATGGTAATTAGGTACACTTTTAGGTACCTAAATATTTTTTTAGGGTAAAAGTATTTAGGTAACGATATAGGTAGCTATTTACAACAGTCTAAAAGCTTAGAACTTTGTTATTGTTTCTAATTTATCGGCAATTAATCTCACTTTTCCTTGGGTTGAATTTCGGAGGGTACATTTTTTTCCAAGAATAATTTAAATTACATAAAAAATATAGAACCAAATATAAAATTGTTTGTTGTTTTATAACCAGTGACCTTAGTTCCAGTAAATATAGTAATAAAAAATTAGAGTGGAGGGGACCTTAGTAATAGGTATATTTTATTAAATAATATGGATAATAAGAAAACATTGAAATGATAGCTTACGTTTTATTGAAACTCAGTCATCATCTTTTAAGAAGCTTACAAACTGCTATACAGATCACATTTTGGTGTACAACAACAAATACAAAACACAACAATCAGTAGAGATTTACAGAGCTATGCTCTCATAAAAGAGAAAACTACGTCATTTAGAAAACGATACGTCATTTTTCTACCAGAAATTGGCACCAGTGAAACTACAAATTTAGCAACATTTAATAACACCAGATCTTAAAGGTCCGTACACACGCAGGGTTTTTTAAGTCTTTCCACCAGGCTTTTTGCCTAGCTCCTCCTACTTTTTTCACAAGAATATAAGAAAAAATGGTATAATTGTTATTTATTTCAGTTGGTATCCATGATACCTGCTTAGTAAAAAGTCTGGTGGAAAGACTTAAAAAACCCTACGTGTGTACGGCCCTTAAGAGACTAAATTTAGAACTCCCATCACTCTAGATATACATTCACTCTTAACATTGTGACCGAATTTTAACATTAGTTCGATTGACTGCAACCTTAAGTGTGTAAATACAACATCCATTGGATAAAAACTTAACTTAAAACTGGAATGCTGGAAAGAATTAGGAACATTGTTCGAAATTTAGTTCAAAAATAGATCTAAAAATACTGGTCAGCAGTGAAGAAATTAAGAAATTCTTTCGGTAGAGTTTACCGGCGTTAGGACATAAAATTGTACAGTTATTATAGTATAGAAATAAATACTGAATATATGGTAAAAAGTATATTATTGAATGTAAAAATGTAAAGAGTAAAATTAGCATTTGGCTTTATTTTGATGAAAAATAATTAAAGAAATAGCATTATAACTATTTTTGGGAAAGTTTAAAATATTAATTATAAAATTTTAAAGATAAAAAATTCCTCTTGAACATAAGAAATCAATAAATTTTCATTATTTAGATTTAAAAACATTTTTAAGGGTTCTGGTTTTTTGACATCAAATGATTTGTAAATAAAATGAATACTCTGACTACCTTTTTCCTCTCTTCAAACTTTACAGAACAGAATTCAAAGTAATTAAAATGTGAGAATTAAATAGTATAGATTTATTTCCTTACAACTACATAACATTTCTGAATAAATATAAGTACTCTCTAAGCTACTAAACAAAACTGAAATAAAGTGGAAAGAATCCTACAACAGATTTGGAATTGAACAAAAAACTTTAATTATACAACAAACATAGGATTTAATTAATTTCTGAAATATTGATAAATTTCTTTGAATTATCATGCTGGAATAAGAAAAATATTTAAAAAAATTTTGGTTCCAAATGATATTTTTTAAAAGATTTATAATTAAATTTTAAATAAGTAACTTCAAAGAGTTTCATTTAATTTTTCCCGTTAAAATCGCAAGTGAAGTAGTGATTAACAGAAATAAATAAAAATTTTATTAACTGTTCGTTCATAACTGAATTTTTTGCTTAAAAATAATTAAATTATAATGACGAAAATGGACGGAATTTTGAAAACTTCAACCAATTTTTCGATAAAAAATAAATATTTATATTATTCAAAATAAATATATTCCCTATACAGACTTATAAAGAATTTCCTAGCATAAATTATTTAATGATACAAAATCAAACACAGAAATAAACTTAAAGATAAAACTATGTATAAAACTATATGACACACCGACACGTAGAAAGGTCCTTAATAAACCATACAAGTCTAATAAATAATAATAAGTGAAGCGACCAGCGCTTTTTTAATGTCTAAAGAATAAAACTAAACACTTAAGAGTAAAACTAAAAACTAAAGAATAAGTCTAAAGAGTAGTAGGTAAATAAGCAAAAACATCTTTGGTTACACAATGACCGGGTAGAAGAACTTAGAAGTTAATTATCATGCAGTGAATAAAGGGGTAGAGGGTTAGAGGGGACTTTTAGTCGTGAATTCATCTTCTTATTCATTGAATATGAACAGAAGAGAATAAATTAAGATGTTTATTGATACTGCATAGTACCTAGATACCACCAGTGAAGTAGATACGTAAGTAAACTTCAGTAGATACGTCAGTAGACTGCAGTAGATACGTCAGTAGACTGCATATCACAGTTTCTGCAAAGAAAAATAAATCATTAATTTGATGAAACAGTAATCGCGTTTTTTAAAGTAAAAAAATTAATTTCGGAAAAAAATTAACTTTAAATTTTGTTCAAGGTTAAGGTTAACTTTTTTTTTAACTTTCACGGAATACAAGAACATCGAGAATGTAATTAGAAATGCTATTAATAATAAACTATATGATAGCAAAATATCTAACTTTAATGTTATTTAAAATAGTTCAAAAGTATTAACCGTGTTTCTGGCTACAGAGTCTGGAGTGAGGAAATCAATACCATGTGTAAATGACACACGCCTCTAAAATACACGTGTGCGTGTGTAGTTCAGTGTAATTGCCACGTTTCTTGCTATCTTGATAAAGATTGATACTGACACATCAAACTTACTCTATGAGATATAATTGATAAATTATAGGAATTGCATTTGATATTTTGATGAGAAAATTAGTAACATTTAAGCATTGTCCGCACATGTTCCAGTTTCACTAGGGGTATAAACATGTGTATTTGGCATGTGTTTTTGGTGTATACAATGAACCGGAAGATTTGCTAACCTTGTTTTAACACGTGAAAATTATATGAAATAGAAGTTTTCTTGGAAACTATCAAAAATTTACACAAAAATAAATTAGTTTCGATTCGTTAGATCAAATTACAATATTTCTAGAGTTTGTTTCACTTCAACTTGGCAACTAGGTAATGTTGGCAAGTTAGTAGATTGGTAGTCATAAGTAGATATGTGGGTCTAGCAAGTAGATATGAGTGTCTAGTAAGTAGATATGAGTGTCTAGTAAGTAGATATGAGTGTCTAGTAAGTAGATATGAGTGTCTAGTAAGTAGATACGAGTGTCTAGTAAGTAGATGTCTGTAAGTAGATATGCGAGTCTAGTAAGTAGATATGAGTGTCTAGTAAGTAGATATGAGTGTCTAGTAAGTAGATATGAGTGTCTAGTAAGTAGATATGAGTGTCTAGTAAGTAGATATGAGTGTCTAGTAAGTAGATATGAGTGTCTAGTAAGTAGATATGAGTGTCTAGTAAGTAGATATGAGTGTCTAGTAAGTAGATATGTGTGTCTAGTAAGTAGATATGTGTGTCTAGTAAGTAGATATGTGTGTCTAGTAAGTAGATATGTGTGTCTAGTAAGTAGATGTCTGTAAGTAGATATGCGAGTCTAGTAAGTAGATATGAGTGTCTAGTAAGTAGATATGTGTGTCTAGTAAGTAGATATGTGTGTCTAGTAAGTAGATATGTGTGTCTAGTAAGTAGATGTCTGTAAGTAGATAGGAGGGTCTACTACCAAAGTGCATGGGGTAGAAGTGGGCGGAGTCAGAGAAAGTAGGTCAGATATCTACTTTAAAGGTGTAGTTGCAAGTAGATTCTCATCTACCAACGGATGTGCTACAAAAGAACATATTCACATCCTTAGAAACTAAAAGACTTGTATAAAATATAAAAGTTTGTGTTTTGAAATGTTGTTGTAAAATTAGAAGAAACTTAGTTGAATAAAGTTGCGATATGATACAATAAAATAAGATGTTTATGATTAATTCTTTTTTGCCGGATTAATGTGTAGAAGGTGACTTAATTTTGGAAGGTATCCAACTCCCTACAATGGCATAGAGTGGATTTACGGTTGCTCAGCAACTAGGCCTCTGACCCCCTTCTCGGAAACAATCGATCAGCCCTAAACTGCGGAGATTCGAATGAGTTATGCCTACAGAGACTAGATACACTGCAGTGTGCGATACATTAACTATCGTCTTTATTGACACCTGGCACAGAGATGGATTTATAGGGTTAGTCCCGTAGAGTTATTTAGTGGATCATTTACATTTGATAGAATGAGCTTAACTTATACTGAGTTTGATGTGTATAGTAGCTATGGAATATCCCCACATCAATAGTCTTATCATTGATTATTTAAGGTAGTGCTTATTACTCTAACATTCTGTTTGTTTCGATTACTTTTTCCTTATCAAAAGGTGACCTTCAGTGTGTACCCAGTGAACCGAATGCACACTGGGATAGAAAGCTTCTGCGATGAATTAAGTAACTATTGATTACTTTAACTATGATCGAGTAGTCTTAGTATAGTGTTCATTGGAATTCATGAATGTCTTTTCGCAGAATATATCAGCTTCTAGATATTGCAAAGGAATTACTCAAAATGTGCAGATTGACCCCGCAGAGTTTTTATCAAACATTTACATATAATTTATTTTGTGAGAAATCCGTAGATTTCAAAGTGTTCAATTGATATGATACAGAACCGTGGACTTGTTTAAGAGAGCGATATAAATTAGCGTTATCTGATAAATACATTAGGGCGAAGGTGTCATTACTATTAGCTAAGTAAACACTGCAGTGAATGAACAGTTTGACGGAATATCTAATTGATATAATGGTATTAAATATTAATTCTAATGCTTTTGAAGTAGGAATATAAAGAATTGCTTTCGATAGGGTATGTGAATTGAAGATTTATTTTACTGTATCATGGCCGATAAAATAACGTTAAGGATTTTCTTACCATGAAATCTAAGAATGGGAGCAGGTTTCAGCTTCTGCCAGAGTGATTGTAACTAGACTCTGAGTTGAGTTGTTGTTTGAGTTTCTTGTGGAGGAGATGAGAGGAGTCATGGAGACCTTCCATGGAGGGAGGAGTTTGGCTTGGCACGAGCTGCACAGATCTTTTATTGGTTGGAGAGGAGGAGAATATATGACCGTGGTTGGAATAGGATATCATCGAAGAGTCGGAGGATATTTGGGGATATTGGTGAAAAGATGGGGACCGGCATATCTGAGCAGCAGAACCTTCGGGGGACTTGGGAAAGATGTCTGGGGCCACATCAGGGGATCTAACGAGCATCCTCGAACTGTCTATGGGACCACGAGTCCGCAGATGTTCCTGAAAGGCTCTGCTTAGGTCAGGTGACCGGGGGTAAGGCTCGGAGGAAAATTCGTTGAGGGATGCAAGGCAGTGGGTAGATCTAGATAGGTGCTCTGCGCCCATGTGGTAAGGATTGGACATGGGGTGGCCATGGGGGGAGCCGCAGTAAGGGGCACTGTTGGAAACACTGATATCGGCGGGTACTGAGATTGGCTGAGATGCATTCTGGTGAGACAGATACTCGTGCATGGAATAAGAGCTTGGGAACGAGCTATTCAAGGAATTATCTTTGTAAGATAGTCCATAATAAAACCAGGTTGGTTCTGTTCGACCACCACTTTTACGAACCTCAACTTCGGGGAAGCAATGTTTGACCAATTTGCCAAAATAATTTAGATTATGAGGCTGCAGGTCATGAATACCGCAATAATATTTATATCTCTCATATACCTCAGTTTTCATGATGATTCCTTTTTTATTAATTTGAAAAGAATTTTCTAACCAACTGATAGCGCTTTCGGTATTCAAGCTATCTGTTGAGATCTCCTTCTTACGAGAACGTTGCGCTGGGTCTTTGCCCCCTAAAATGGAGTACAGTGGACTGGATGACTTTGGAGAGATTCCACAATAATGGTATTGTGGTTTCTGCCTACCTCCTAATCTCCGTATACTCACTTTGGGAAAAACTTGACGAACGATTTTGCCAAAAACATTCATTTCAAACGGACACTGGCTCTGAGAATGAGCGAACTGTTCGTAACATCTGTAAGCATCTGCTTTCAGAACGCAGGCCTCTGGGATAGGCTCGAAGTGTTCTTTGAGCCAGCTTTTTAAATAGTATTTACCGTCTTTTAGTATATCAGGAATAGAATGAGCATCATCGTCATCTAAAACTTCCCTGTACTGATCCACAGGAATGGGCTCGTCATATTCATCGTCACATAAGCTCATCATTGGCTCACTGACCCCTAAATTTGGTGAACTCAAGTCCATTGGTCTTTCTAAATCATTCCACTGTCCTTCCTCTGGTACTCTAAAACTAATTTCTTGGATATGGCCTCTCAATTCACTAGCATAATTTATTCTAACACCTTCATATAACGTAACTCCATGATTATGAATTCTGGTAACAGTTCCAGGATGTAACTTGAAGACAACTTTGTCGAAGTGGGCCAAGGGGAGAATCTCGGAATTTCCTACTTGGCAGTGTCGCTCATACATTGCGTACACTTGGTCCCTGTTGACACCACAATCAGGAGAGCTCTCTAAAGTCTTCATCAACCACTTTTTTAGATATAAATCCCACACATCTTCTGCACTGTCCACTGAAAAATGGTTTTCAGTTTCTGATGGTAATTCCCACTCGTTGTTCTCATGATAGTTAATGTGAAATCTGGGTTTGTATAGCTTAGGGCGAGTAGATTTTTGTGGGGGGCTAGGAGAAGGTGTGGGACTTTCCATTAGATTGGAGGGGGGTCTTTCTGGAGTATAACTGCTGTATGAAGAAATATTTTCATCTCCTGACATCTTTTCCTCCTTTATGTCTATCAATTCCTCTTTTACTTTTAGGGAAGGTAAACTGTAGTCTACAGGCACATCGTCGTCATATGGGATTTCTTCATGCACCAGAGAATCATCTTTGTAGGGTGTGTTCCAGAGGTCTGAGCCTTCTTCTGATTCAGGACTGGCATAGCAGTCATCGTCTGGGGTGTTACTACCCTCACGAAAATCATGAACGGAAGAAGAGGTGTGACCAATTATAGACTCCATTGGGGAAATCAAATCTCCAGTTATGAAAGTGGGATCTAAGGGTTCAGGACGTTTCTTGAAACCGAGGAAAAATCCCTGCTGTTGCAATTTGGAGCTAATTTTTCTTTTTCCTAATTTGGAAAATCCGTCTATGACCACTAAAACAAAATCTTGAACAGAGAGTGCTGTAGCCCAGCTGCTGGTGTTATCATGAATGTAATGTTCATAAAGATCATTTTTGCTAATGCTAGATACTGCATCATAAATATAATTACTGAAGAGCCATCGCAAACAATTTTGTGCCTCAGCCTTGTCAGTAATGGAAGCTCGTTTACGCTGTCTTCTCTTGGGTCTTATTGTGTTTTGGTTATCATTTACATGAGGGCTGTCTAGTTGCGCCTGAATACCGCAATAGTAATACTTCAAATTGTCTCTGCCTCCAAGACGTCGGATCTGAACTTCAGGGAACACTTGCTTCACTACCCTCCCGAAAATACTGGTCTCCATCACGGGTCTTCCATTGTGTTTGCAGAACTCCTCGTAGTTTTTGTAGATGACAGATTTGGCGACAACTCCGTTCTCGTGGAGCTCGTAATTCTCCTTCACCCAAGCTTGTGCCTGAGCACATGTTTGGGCCATTATAACACAAGTTTTTTTTAATAAATTCACAAATCAGTATAAATAAATTACACTTATTAATAGTTCACTGAACTTGATAAAGTCTGATGAGAACTAGTTTCAGAATGTCTCACAATCGCATGCGTCAAAGCTATGAATGAATGAGAGGTGCACGTACGGCACACTACACAACACTCGCTTTCAATTCTGAGCTGCACTGACACACTCCGTATGGCGCGCCTACCAAAGCGCAAATAATATCCTCTCAATGTTTACTCGACTCACCTGCTCAGTGTTCACTGCAGCAGAGACTGCCAGATGTACGATGACTGGCAGCACGAGTGCCAGAGGTATGATAACCTCATTCCGTGTTGTTAATGCGTAATATTTTACACGAAGTTGCCATGAATATATTGGGTCGTGGTCTCGTTCCTTGAACTGCATCTGGAGAAATATATCAAATGGGCAATTAAAAGTGGTTTATTTTAATTAGGGAGTATTTCAGGCCTCGAACATGAGACAATCTAGTACAGAAATTTGATAACATTTACAGATAACGATTATAGAATTCACAGTCTAATCCCAACCTAGTAATTGACATAGTTTTTTCTGAATGATGTCATAGTTTATTCCTAGCGAATCTCACATGTAAACCTACATAGAAAACTCTCTAAAGGTGTATACTAGCAATCTATGACTTACTAGGTGGGATTGTACGCATGTTGTCGTGGTATTCAATAATAATAGTTTGCTTCTTTACATAGTGACACCATAGTGGATGTTTTTACTATGACTCATCTATGACTACTGCGTGTTCGTAGAAGGGGTTAGTGCGAAGGAGGCAGGATGATCGTTAGTGTGCTGCAAGCGGAAGCAAGGTTAGTAGGTACTTATACCTAATACTCATAGTAAATACTTGAATTAAAGTGATAATATATGCGTAAATTAGAGTACTAGTGCGCGCTTTAATTAGAATGTTAATATATACTTTAACTTAAATCAATAAATTGCTAATATATGCTTTAATTAATTAAAATGATGATGTATGTTTTAATTAGAGTGATAATGTAAGCTTGGATTAAAGAGTGCGTTCTTCTAGAGCGTGTGCAGGAGATATAGAAACGTTCTTTGATAAGATAGGTTTTGTCCTTAATTTTCCCAATCTTTTTAATGTCTATTAGAGACTCAGTGAATCAGTGGCAATGAAGTGAATCAGTGGCAATGAAGTGAATCAGTGGCAATGAAGTGAATCGGTGATGATGAAGTGAATCAGTGATAATGAAGTGAATCAGTGATAATGAAGTGAATCAGTGGTAATGAAGTGAATCAGTGGGAATACAATGAATCACTGTGAAACTTACTTACTCATTGCTCTAACTCTGGAGTGACTGATTCACCAGTGACTGATTCACTTAGTGGTGAGATCTCGGTACAGTCCAGGTTCTACCATAGCTTTACATTGTGACCGCTATTTCTTGCTTTATTTGTATAATTTAAATCTATATAGGACCATTAACATCTCAGGTATCACTGATTCACTTGATGAGTTACTCACTGATTCACTTGGTGAGTTACTCACTGATTTACTTGGTGAGTTACTCACTGATTTACTTGGTGAGTTACTCACTGATTCACTTGGTGAGTTACTCACTGACTCACTGATTCATTTGGTAAGTTACTCACTGATTCACTTAGTGAGTTACTCACTGAATCACTTGGTGAATTATTCACTGATTCACTTGGTGAGTTACTCACTGATTCACTTGGTAAGTTACTCACTGATTCACTAGGTGAGTTACTCACTGATTCACTTGGTAAGTTACTCACTGATTCACTTAGTGAGTTACTCACTGAATCACTTGGTGAATTATTCACTGATTCACTTGGTGAGTTACTCACTGATTCACTTGGTAAGTTACTCACTGATTCACTTGGTGAGTTACTCACTGATTCACTTGGTGAGTTACTCACTGATTCACTTGGTGAGATACTCACTGAATCACTTGGTGAGTTATTCACTGATTCACTTGGTGAGTTACTGACTGATTCACTTGGTGAGTTACTCACTGATTCACTTGGTGAGTTACTAATTGATTCACGTCAAGTTCTGTAGCTCCTAACAGTTGCACCACTTCCAACTTTCGCTTCGTGTGACGTCATTGAAGGTCTTGCAAGGCCGTTTGTAAATGAGGAAATGGAGTAACAGTGTCTCACTGCTGTAGTGTGTCTCACTGCTGTAGTGTGTCTCACTGCTGTAGTGTGTCTCACTGCTGTAGTGTCTCACTGCTGTAGTGTGTCTCACTACTGTAGTGTGTCTCACTACTGTAGTGTGTCTCACTACTGTAGTGTCTCAGTACTGTAGTGTGTCTTACTACTGTAGTGTCTCACTGCTGTAGTGTGTCTCACTACTGTAGTGTGTCTCACTACTGTAGTGTGTCTCACTACTGTAGTGTCACAGTACTGTAGTGTGTCTTACTACTGTAGTGTCTCACTATTGTAGTGTGTCTCACTATTGTAGTGTGTCTCACTATTGTAGTGTGTCTCACTATTGTAGTGTGTCTCACTATTGTAGTGTGTCTCACTACTGTAGTGTGTCTCACTACTGTAGTGTCTCAGTACTGTAGTGTGTCTCACTACTGTAGTGTCTCACTATTGTAGTGTGTCTCACTATTGTAGTGTGTCTCACTACTGTAGTGTGTCTCACTACTGTAGTGTGTCTCACTACTGTAGTGTGTCTCACTACAGTAGTGTGTCTCACTACAGTAGTGTGTCTCACTACTGTAGTGTGTCTCACTACTGTAGTGTGTCTGACTACTGTAGTGTCTCACTGCTGTAGTGTCTCACCTGTATGTTTTTATCATCTGCTTGGGTAAAACCTAAGAAATGAACTATAAAGTAATTTAAAACTATTAAAAAGTTCGAACTTAAATAGATTAATTCTTTACTGTTTTTTTCAAATGTTGGTGGTTGCTATAATATTTTTTTTAACAATTAGAATTGATCAGTTGGAAGTAAAATCAAAATTTAGTCTAAAATTGATTTGTTTTTACTTTCAATATTGATTAACCATGACATATTTTATACGAACTTCTGCGAAAAACCGTTTGTATTTTCTGCAGTATTATCACGTTAGATTTAGCCGAATTGTTATCAAATATAAGAATAGGGTACAAAAACATTCAATTGTTTAACAAACTTCCAGTGAATCACAGCATTACGTCACACAGTACATGTGTGACGCTAAGAATGTTTCCAGGAATAGTTTAGTGGTGTCCTGGTAACGGAGGCGTCAGCTACGTCACCACATTATCGACTACTAGTCGGTACTACCTGTGTGTCATGTGACGCAATGGCCTACAGTGAGTCATGCCATGCGACGCAATGACCTACAGTGACTCATGTCATGTGAGTCATTGAGTCATTCATTCATAGAGTCACAGTCATGTGCTATTTTTTATTATTGGATGACCAGTATTAAATGAATTGAAATATTCTTTCAAAATTTCACGTAATTCTTCAAAAGATTTTTTATTAATAGATTCTAATTAAAAGAGTTAAAGTGACCTAGAATTATATCGAGATAATCGACAAAAAAAATTGATTAAAAAGAAAATTTCAATGATGTTTCAGTTTTAACTAAAATATAGTAAATCTGTGTAGTACTGATGAAGTTATAGTGGAAATGACCATCCAAAAGAACAAAAATCATACCCTAGGTACTGAGCTGGACTTCATCTAAGCTAAAATTAAAGAATTGCTTTAAATTATTTTTTCTGCTAGTATAACAATTAATTATTCAGAAACTTTGACAATTTATTAATTATTTCGAATGAGAATATTACTTAGTAATATTCAATAATGTTCATCGTTGTTCAGGCCTTTATTGTAGATAAAAAATGATAACGTAACTGATTATAAACAATTAGCATCTGTATCGATGTCAGTAAAGAGGTCACATTTGTTACAACATTTTCTGAACCCTTACTATCTGTAATAACTAGGGCATTTTTACTTACCTAGTTACAATCTGAGATAATTTACCTTGTCAAATTAGCTTTAAATGAAATGGAGTTAACTAGGTAACTAGGTCATTATTACCTAGTTACTACAATACCTAGTTACCAATCTCTGAATATTTATCAGCTTATAATTTAACTGAGCTACAATTACTAATCCTACCTGGTAATCAGTTACGATCAGTTACCAAGGCAATAATAACGTTATCTCTGAGTGCCTCGGACAGTATTTTCTGTAGTGAGATTTAATTATTATAGTTATCATTGTATTCTTCTTATCAGTACATAGGGTATACTTATTCACTGCATATATTGTTGACAGTCATGATGTATATGCTATACTGTATATGATGTACCATATACTGTATATGCTATACTGTATATGATGTAGCATATACTGTATATGCTACACTTATATGATGTAGCATATACTGTATATGCTACACTTATATGATGTAGCATATACTGTATATGCTACACTTATATGATGTAGCATATACTGTATATGCTATAATAATAGTAAACGTATCTATTACTGAAGATATTTTTAGTGTAGTTAAATATAGCAGCTACATTAAATCTATAGGTATTTTCAGTTAGGTTAGATATATTGTTGTCGCCAGTTACAAATCTATATATATTTAATAGAAATCATCATGGAAATTTTCTACTTTAGTTTCTACTTTAGTTTCTACTTTAGTGTCTACTTTAGTTTCTACTTTAGTGTCTACTTTAGTTTCTACTTTAGTGTCTACTTTAGTTTTTACTTTAGTTTCTACTTTAGTTTCTACTTTAGTTTCTACTTTAGTTTCTACTTTAGTTTCTACTTTAGTTTTTACTTTAGTTTCTACTTTAGTTTCTACTTTAGTTTCTACTTTAGTTTCTACTTTAGTGTCTACTTTACTTTTTACTTTAGTTTCTACTTTAGTTTCTACTTTAGTGTCTACTTTACTTTTTACTTTAGTTTCTACTTTAGTTTCTACTTTAGTGTCTACTTTACTTTTTACTTTAGTTTCTACTTTAGTTTCTACTTTAGTGTCTACTTTAGTTTCTACTTTAGTGTCTACTTTAGTTTTTACTTTAGTGTCTACTTTAGTTTCTACTTTAGTTTTTACTTTAGTTTCTATTTTAAGGTAGCTGTTCCAGATAGGTGCTGAACTATTTTTGTATCACACATAATAAATCAGGTGAACCCGTACATTTAGGACTATGGAGAAGATGAGATAAAAAAAAAGAATATCATGCCACTCATCTATTGGGAATACATTTTTTTTAACTTTTAAACATCAAAAACTTTTGAAAGTAATGATACAAGAATAGAAAATTAAATAAGCTACATAACACCTTTTATGGTGACCGGACAACTCGCCGCTAGGACAATTCACCGCTAGGACAACTCGCCGCTAGGACAATTCGCCGCTAGGACAATTCGTCGCGGACAATTTGTCTTGCAGACAATTCACCTACAGAGTAACTCACCATGTGATTTATGCTTTACCGCTGTACACATTATTTATATTTAAAACAATTTAAATATTTAATGCAAGTCATTAATTTATTATTAAATTTTCTTAGCCCCATTCGAAAATTTGTTTTTCCTTTTCAAAAGTGAAATGCCTATATTATATGTATATATTATGTAAATATGTTTATTAGCAGTTAGTTTGTTATAATAAATTACACTTAAGTTAATATGTTTAGGAAATATGAAATAATAATAATTTCTCATAATTACCTTCACAAATTTGCGGTAGGTTATATTTCTCCCGGCATTTGTTTATTTATTTATCTATTTATTTATCATATTGCTATTCGTATAACTAAAAAATCATTCTACCAAATTGCCTGAAATTTGGTGAAACGATTGGTCCATGTCCAGTGTTCATCTTGTAGAATTTTGGGAACGAACCGGTCAAAGGTCAAGGTCATGGTCATTTATAACTCAAAAAGTATTGATCCATATTTTATGAAACTTGGTGGGATGATTGGTAGATATCCAGCAACCATTTCCTCAGATTTTGGAAGTGATCGGGCAAACATCAAGGTCAAGGCCATTTATAACTCAATAACTCAAAAAAGAATTCAACCAAATTGTCTGGAATTTGATGGGACAATTGGTCGATGTCCAGGAACCATCTGGTACATTTTGGGACCGGTCCAGTCAAAGGTCAAGGTCAATGTCATTTATAACTCAATTACTCAAAAATATTGAACCATATGCATGAAACTTGGTGGGAAGATTGGTTATTATCCACTCACCAGTTTATAGATTTTGGGAGAGTACTGGTCAAAACGGCGGCGAAGGTATGCACTCTACCAAGTGCACGTAATCTAGTTTTAATATATAGAGGGCACTTCACCAGATTAAAAAAACTTGAAGTAGGTGGTTGTTTTTACTCAGTACCGACAGTACGTAATTATTCAATAACATGTATTAAGTGCTAACTTTAATTGATTTGTTCTTAATTTCTACTTAATCCTGTGCCTTTTTTGGAGTTCTCTACTCATCAATAGTTTGTTTTTATTATCTATCTTCCTTGAATTATCTAATTGCTTGAAAATATTGGTTTCAACCTACCTGAATTTATAAACTACTTGTCTAAAATCTCTGATTTTGAGACTCTTGATGAAACCTACCTACTGCTTGACGCGTATAATCAGGGTGATAGATCTTGATACAGTTTGTGATAATTTAGTGAGGTAAAGCAAACTCCTAACAGTATCTTATCATATCATTAGAATCCTTAAAGGTACGTTTTGAATGCAGCGATTGTTGCGACCATCCCTCAGTGATGATCGTCCAGTAATAGGAATACATTGAATTATAGCTCGGCAGTAATCGCTCGTTGGAAAACATCTCCATAGGAATAACATTGCACTAGTGCTCTGCGATAACCGCTAGTCGATGATCGCAATTAACAATCGCTGCATGCAAAACGAAACACCTTTAGAAACACCTTTTATATAATTTTTACGAGAATGTTATTATTAGAGCAGATTAGTGTAATGTAACTATCAAACACTTTTTTTGAAGAAGATATTCTTCTATGTATTAAAAATTTATACTTTTTATCTCTCTGATAATCAACGAAACACAATCAAAACATTTAATTTTACACACCTAGTAATATATGTAGATCTAATATCAGTTACCATTGCACCACTTTGCGCTTATTTTCCTCCTAGTAAATGAAATGAAAAGTGCTAATTTACATATGCAAATATCATAGCCAAATCTTTCCTATATCTTTGTCAAAGAAGTACCTTGTGAAAAGCCACCTAATAGATTTCTATAATTGCTAGAGGAATAACTAGAATTTAATTAATTTTATCAAGTGTTAGGTAGTACAAGCACTAAAAGTAATACCAAAACCTAAGTAATACTAAAATAGTCTACATTATAGGGACTCTACTTAGTTACCGTGTCTCTCAAATCACCGAATGGGTGATTAACTATTTTACTTCTCTTTACTTTTCAAAATTTTGTATCTCATAAAAAAAATTGGTATATTTTTTTAAGAAAAAATAGATAATGCAACATTATTATCATGTAACTTTTATTTTTATTGGTATCCATGATACCTGCAGGTATCATGGATGGATGCCAATGAAAATTAAAGTTATCTATTTGTCTCGTTACACAAAAAAGTGCATGTCATTTATATCATACAATAATATTCACTTTTATTCAAGTTTAAAAAGAGAATAAAAAATTCAATGACAAACATCCTTAAAAATATAAAAAACTTTTGAATGAATCCAGAAATAAATTTAGGAGAAAATTATAATGATTGCGAAATTAAAAATACTGCAGATTGCATTACATTTGAGATATAATTTCAGAAAACGGAACTTATTTAAATGCTTTTACTTATTTATTTACTACAATTAAATATCAGTGATTAATATATTCATATATTTAATTAGTATAGTAGTTTACATCGCAGTTCTTGCATCTGTTAGTAAAATACACATAAATTGTGTAACTAGTTAGGTAAAATAATCACTTTAACTTACACATTTGTTACATGGATAAAATAGACATATAATACTACCATAATACGTTAAACTAGAACGAGCACTCGTAGAGCGCATACCTTCGCCCCTGCTACATTTTTTGTTCATTTTGAACTTTTCGTGAGGTTGACCTTGACCTTTGACCCAATCAATCCCAAAATATAATCAGATGGTTCCTAGATAATGACCAATCGTCCCACCAAATTTCAGGCAATTTGGTTGAATTCTTTTTGAGATATACGAATAACAAAATTACAAATATTAAATATCGATTAAGACATAACCTTCCGCAATTTTTCGAAGGTAATAATATAGCCTATAATTATTGGAAATAGTACTGTAAGGAGTACTGTGGTGTACTCTGTGGGATATGTTAGTCAGAAAAAAGGTACAGTAATTAAAATGTCAAAAAGAATAAGTTCAAATAATTCACTCATATTTACATCATTATTCTGATTTTATATTGGTTAAGGTATTAGCATGTAAATAATAAAAGAGTCACTGTGATGATGTACTATCAGAGAAAAGAGTCACTGTGATGATGTACTATCAGAGAAAAGAGTCACTGTGATGATGTACTATCAGAGAAAAGAGTCACTGTGATGATGTACTATCAGAGAAAAGAGTCACTGTGATGATATACTATCAGAGAAAAGAGTCACTGTGATGATGTACTATCAGAGAAAAGAGTCACTGTGATGATGTACTATCAGAGAAAAGAGTCACTGTGATGATGTACTATCAGAGAAAAGAGTCACTGTGATGATGTACTATCAGAGAAAAGAGTCACTGTGATGATGTACTATCAGAGAAAAGAGTCACTGTGATGATGTACTATCAGAGAAAAGAGTCACTGTGATGATGTACTATCAGAGAAAAGAGTCACTGTGATGATGTACTATCAGAGAAAAGAGTCACTGTGATGATGTACTATCAGAGAAAAGAGTCACTGTGATGATGTACTATCAGAGAAAAGAGTCACTGTGATGATGTACTATCAGAGAAAAGAGTCACTGTGATGATGTACTATCAGAGAAAAGAGTCACTGTGATGATGTACTATCAGAGAAAAGAGTCACTGTGATGATGTACTATCAGAGAAAAGAGTCACTGTGATGATGTACTATCAGAGAAAAGAGTCACTGTGATGATGTACTATCAGAGAAAAGAGTCACTGTGATGATGTACTATCAGAGAAAAGAGTCACTGTGATGATGTACTATCAGAGAAAAGAGTCACTGTGATGATGTACTATCAGAGAAAAGAGTCACTGTGATGATGTACTATCAGAGAAAAGAGTCACTGTGATGATGTACTATCAAAGAAAAGAGTCACTGTGATGATGAACTACCAGAGAAAAGAGTCACTGTGATGATGTACTATCAGATAAAAGAGTCACTGTGATGATGTACTATCAGATAAAAGAGTCACTGTGATGATGTACTATCACAGTTTTCGTGTACCCAGACAAATTATATAACATCTACAAGTAATATAATCATTAAAAGTGAAATGATAATAACAGGTACACTTTTCTGTTACTGAACATATCACTTCCGGCGACAGGTGCTAATACCTCTGCTAAACAGGTGTGAAAAGTACACATGTGTACGTTCACAGGTCTGTGTACATGTATGTGTGTCTGCTATTGCTGGATGAGGTGTGAAGAGCATCAGAGTCAGTCTATAATGAAATACTTAAAAAAGAAATACTGATGTTGATAGAATTTGCGTTAGACCTCTGACAACTGTTTGAACCACTTCTCTATAATTGTTAAGAAATCACCTAAACTTATTTCTTTAGCGTTTCATACTAGCATTTTAAAAATGCTGCCGAAAAAAAACTCTTCGTGAGATGTGTTCACATTACATTTTTCACATTAAATCACATCAAATTTTTCACAACAAATCACATTAAATTTTTCACATCGAATCACATTAAATTGTGGATCATGTGTAAATGTGGAACATGTGTAAATGTGGAACATGTGTAAATGTGGAACATGTGTACGAATCACTAAACTTCAAATTTTTTGATCCGTTAGGCAATACTTACCACGATTTACTCATATATATAATAATTGCTCACCCATGTTAGAACATGAATGTAACATGTTCAATGTGGTAGCTGATATGGTTAGTCATAAAATTCATTATTAGTACATGTTTTTCACTTTTTGTTCCTGGTGATGATTAGACATCTTTCATTTCGAGAAATTGGAACCTAAAAAGTACTCCTTTTACCTTCTTGGTAAAAGGTAAAATACGTTTAGTATAAATTTTTCTATCAAAAAGTTTTAACCACATTTTAAATTTAATTACGCATGAGCATTATTTAATTCATTCCTGTTTTAATTACAATAACAGTTAAAAACAATACAGTAAAGAAATTATGTCCTTATAGTAATTCTTTGCGGTGGGAGACATCGTTTCTGAAGCCACTTTCATTTGTGACTACTTCTTCGAGTCCCTTGTACTAATTTTAATCTTGACGTCAGCAATATGGCCTTTGCTTCCGAAGCAGACGCCAAACCATCACTAAATAATTTACATTCCTTTTCTATTGCACCTGCTTCATATATAATGTAACACAAATTTTAGCTCCACATTGGTTATCTTCCATTACGCAATATTTAATTCCAGAGTATATTTTTATCCAGTGACTCACATTGCAATGATGTCACCAAATAATCATCACGTCTAGGCCTGTTACAACGTCACACTCGGTGTATAACACCTGTGTTATAACTATGTCATCTATGGTGACTCACCGGTATTGGGGACATTTTTCAATTGAAAATTAGAGCCTTTGGAAAAAATTCAATGTGATGAATGGTACACTACTCAGACACTTAGAGAACAATAGAAGTCCTCTATAATGAACTCCTGTTTAGTGAATCATCTTGAATAGTAGATCCCTGTATAACGAACTAATCTCTGTAGTATTCATATTTAGTTTAGTCTCTATATAGTAAATTAGATATAATTCATGAAAGAGAAGTTCTACCAGTATAATAAAGTCACATGTAGTGAATCATCCTTATTTTTAAGAGTACTGAGCAATGAAAAACGTTGTATAATAAATTGATTTGAAAAAGAATGAAAATATTGTGTAGTCTGCCATGAAAAGGCCAGTTTTCTATTCATCTCTTATATCATCTATAGTTTATAGTAGAGTAAACTGTCTACAGTGAACTAGTTGAAGTTCACTATAAAGGAGTTCTTGTAGTTAAAACTAAAATTTGAAATATTGCTTCAATACCTGTTAACTCCCACTTTCCAAGTACTGTGAGTGTCCTATTACTTCAACGTTATCCTATAGTGCTCTATACCATAACTTTAAAATAATTATTTTTCTGCTTTGTTATTTGGCTCTGAGGAAAATAGCGAAATAATTGTAAACAGTCACTGTGTTCAAAATACCTTTTGTAAATTATATAAATATTGCTCCAATTTAATGTAGGATATTTTGATGTGAAAAATAATTTATTTTAGAAATAGTTTTTCCTGATGATATACTATGTTAAATGGGAGTTATATCTTTACTGACTATTTTATGCTCCTTTCAACAAATTCAAGTTAAGAAATATGATTATAGTTCATTATTTTTTCTATTTTTAAAGACGATATTTTTCCATTAATGTTCATACCGTTCATCTCAAATATCTAAATAAGCCATATAATCTTCCGTACAGGTAAATATATATATATTGTTCATTGCCTACTTTTGTGGGATGGCAAAAAGGTGTCTGATCACGTTGCAATCACGTTGTGAACAGGTTAGTACTGTGTACTAGATAAAATTAGATTACTTATTTATATCATTTTCATAAGCAAATGATAAATTAAATTAACAAATAAAATATTTTCTCCTTGAATCGCTAGTTGATAACTATCCAATGTTATGATAAATTTGTTGCTGTTGTTTATTTGTATTAAATTAAAGGTACAATTCTGTATTTTTTTATCATAGGACTTATAAGTTTATTTTAAGTTTATGAAAATAATTTAAATAACTTTTTGAAAATTCTGTTAAAGTTTATTGAAGAAAATGAAGAAATTTCCCCAAATTTTATCTCATATATAATATTCATGCAAAAAGATTTTAACTAAACGTATTTAATAGTAACTTTTCTTTTCCAATAGAAATAGTTATATTTTCTTATCTTTACTGACATTACTTGATATTAGAGTGGACGTATTTCTTTTATTAGGTCTCCTAAATATCTTCGTATTATCTTTTTTTAGAAATGCTTTTTTCTCGAGTTAGTCACCAACTAAATCCTTTTGAGGAATAATTAAATATGGAAAGTAGAACAGTGAATACGGGACTAATTAAAACTTTCAATACTTATTTTTTTTATCAAATAAATAAAGGTTGTTACTCATCTAGGTCAATAGTAACAAAAAGTAACAATGATAGTCAGTTTAAAGGAAACTAATTACGTTACTCTCCTTAATATAATTATTCCAAATTAAAATTTAATAATACTTTAGTAATAATGACTTAAAGGTTGATTATCGTTTTTTAGATAATAATGGTATATACCCCGAAAGAGGAGCAATTTAACACAATTGGTTTTCATTACGGTGAAGCTGGCAACTTTTCTTAGGGGCTCTTTGGCCCACTTTATCAGGGGAATTACCTTAAAATAGTACCAGTCATTGCCAATCAAATGTCAGAAAATTAAAAGCTGATATCTATGAAATACATAATTAACCTCCACAGAAAGATATATTAATTAATTTGCTTGAAAAATTATCTTCAATAGATTTTTTCAGATTGAAAAGTTTGCGAATGATATAGTCTGTATTTTATGTAATAATACTTTTTATGGTGATCGGACGTTTCGTTACTAGGACGTTTTGTTACCGGACGTTTTGTTACCGGAAAGTTTCGTTACTAGGACGATTCTTTACCATATTTTTTGTTCTCGGACGAACGATTTTTCTTACTTGAAATGAGTAGCAAATTTGCAGTTATTAAACTCTTAGATTTCATTTATTATCACCTCCTCATTCTATTCCTCTATTCGTGAGTGTAGCCACCGGTGCTTGAATTTATTTACGGAACATTCCTTGGTAAGTGACAGCATTCACGGTGTAGCTTTTCTGCATCCATGAGCTTTGTCACCGACTGGTGGTAGGTGACTTTGTTCATGGAGCCACTTTCCTCTCCGACTGCTTCTTCCAGTCCCTTGTACTTAGTTTCCTTTTGACGTCAGCGATATGGCCTTTGGTTCCGAAGAAGACGTTGAACCTCCACTAAAATTAATCATACCAATGATTATTATCAAAATTATAGTAGATTATAAATCGGAATCTCACTCATTTTTTTGTAAGTTACTGCCATTAATTTTCAATTATAGAAGCCACGCCAAAAAGTAAACAGTTCTTAAAATAGATTTTTCTACCAGATATTGTAGTCTGCAAGCGATTTCAAATGATAAAAATTGGGAGTGAAACGTTTCATGAATACCAATCAAAATGAAGATAAATAACTATAATATCTTTTATATTTATTTCCTAACATGATCGAACATGTGGTACAGTCCAAGAACTATGTGCTTATACCCAACACCTATATTATAAAAATAATATTTTTTATCTTAAAAAACAAATATATTTAATTGTTATATACTTATTTTTAATAGTATCAAAAAAAATTGTAATTGATTCAGTATAGGGTGAAAAATAATAATGCATATAACCAAATATATATTTATAATGTATGTGATTAGTATAAATTTTAGTGTGCAACACATTTCAAATACAAATCTTTCGTCCAGGAACGAAAAATAAATTAACGTAACGTCCAAGTAGCAAAACGGCCGGTAACAAAACGTCCGGTTTCAAAACGTCCGGTAACGTAACGTCCAAGTAACAAAACGTCCGGTAACGTAACGTCCAATTAACAAAGCGTCCGAAAACGTAACGTCCAAGTAACAAAACGTCCGGTAACGTAACGTCCAAGTAACAAAACGTCCGGTAACGTAACGTCCAAGTAACAAAACGTCCGAAAACGTAACGTCCAAGTAACAAAACGTCCGGTAACGTAACGTCCAAGTAACAAAGCGTCCGGTAACATAACGTCCAAGTAACAAAACGTCCTAACACCACTTTTTATGTATACTAATTATCAATTAACAGTTTATTTGAAGGAATTCTTTATTACTGAGATAATATATTATATAGTACATATTTTGAATAACCAACTACTTATTATTAATCCATATACTACATTATAACTAGAGGAGACAGGAAATATAACTTACAACTCTTCGTTAGTTACTGCTTCCATTGTAAAAGCAATAATTTAAATAGTAGTAATATTTCAAAAGAATGGCAAAATGGATTCTACTAGTTCACGGTATTCGAAATAGGTATTCATCTCTGTTTAATTAACTATAATTTTTATAAAGCAATTGAGATAAAAGGTTAACGATTTATGTTCATTAAATAATTCAATTAATTTAATAAAAGGAAGTATAGTTTAATTTAATAATAAATAGATTAAATACGTTACCATCAAAGACAATATAAATAATTGAAACAAAGATTGGTTTAAATAAAAATGAATGAACAAAATAATAAAATTTGAATAAATAAAAGGATTTAAAACTGTGGGTAAATCTAAGTTGCCCCGCTGATGAAATTCATAAGAGCTTTATCCTTTTCAGGATAGACACAGAGCCTGTGAAACCATCTCGATAGGTGCTTATTGCCCACAGTGATGCCGTTAACGTGAGTGTATTGCGTCACGTCCTTAGCTTTGGGCATCTTAACACCCTTGCCTATCGAGGGGATTTTGGGAGCGACTTTCTTCTTGATGTCCCTTGATGTGCTGTTCTTTTGAAATGTTGAAGCCAAGTTTAAGAATTCACATAAATCACACAGAGCTCGGTTTTCTGAATTTCCATTTTCAATCGAATATTTTGAGTTCCATCTGAAAATATATAATTTTTAGTTTCTTCACAACTTTATGTGATATTGCATAAGAAAAAGTTCTATTGAACGTTCCAGGTTAACTTGTATCACAGTTTTTTAATTTCCTACTATTTTAAAATCTTACTAATTTGTCGTCGTGTACCCGGGCCAATTTTTAAAATATCTACAAAGCATTAAAAATTATTACATTTCTTAACGGAAAAATAAAAAAATAGTAACTTGTTAAAAACTCATAGCAAATACACTTTTCTCTGAATGGAAAAAAAAATCGAAAATTTCAAAATGCAGAACACTCACGCGAAGTACTCGCTGTATGCCGTGTCGTTCTTGTCTAGGTACAACATGTAAGTTGCCAGACTTTTCACAGAGGCAAAGTCGAAGACATTGATGTAGGAGTGAGGCGGTAGATTCTTAGTATCGTAACCTAGTCCGTAGACCACAGGAATAGTCCCTGCTCTTGAGTAAAAAAAATTTATTGTCAAGTAAAGATCTGACCAAAAATAATGCTTAGTTCAAAATGAAAAACGAAATAATGCGATTTATTACACAATATTGTAGAACTAAGGAAATAGGATTGTATGTTTTGTTGTTTGTAATATCTTGGATTATTGTGTCACTTTTTTAATTAGCTTTACTCTTTATTGGGCATTAAAGTCTTTTGAAATAAATTTGTAAGATCAGGGAGGCCTCGGTCCTATTCTAAATGTAAAATAGAATAAATGTCTAAATTCAAATTTTCTTTAGTCTCACATGATTGGCCATTTGTCTTAAAAACAAATGACCATTCTAAGGCAGACTAAAGAAAAATTCTTCTTCCTTTTATACAGGATTTCATTATAGATGAGGTTTACTATACTCTATACTATTTGTTTCTATTTGCTTTTTACGCGATATACAGAAAAATGATTAGTGACATTAGTTGCATTAATTTGAACAATTACTTTAAAATTATTGGATGGAGGAGGCAATTTAAATGTTCAAACTCACTTATATGCTCTGAGTAATTTGTTCGATATATAATCAACACAAAGGTTACTCTCGAATGCGAGGTAGAACTTGAATGTTGTCAGGGTACTGGTGTCAGGCTTGTCAGTGTCTCCTTTGGAACCACAAGATCCAAATATTTCGACATTCAAATACTTTTGCAGTGTTTTAACCAACCTGAAATAGAGTAAACATTATTAGATAGGAAATTACAATATTGTATAATAAAGAGATAGACAAAGCTGAATAACCAAGATGTAAAAATTCTTCACTAACGGAACACACTCATATGGTTAAGTACCTTCCCTTACAAAACAAGAAAAAAGTTTTAAAGACATTTTTACACATTTCTAGGATGATATTCAGTTAATAAGTTGAATATAATATATTGTAACTTACACGTTTGCTCCACTAGGTGACTTGCATTTGTTTGAGTACACCGCCGCCATTTTTGTTTTACCAGAGGTATAGTTGTGCTTTGGATCGATTATGGATTCTTCACTTTTCTTAATTGACTCTAAGAAGCTAGGAAAAAATCTGCATGAGTTTTACTGATTGACGTTAATTATTAATTTATAGTTAAATGTAAGGTAACACTTGAAACACGAACAATTTCTACAGATTTCAATCTCAAAGGAGAACAAAATAATGAAATAAATTTGGCTACCTCAAATTATCGAATTGTGATTAAATTATTTTGAAACTTATACTTTTAACTACATATACAGGGAGGGGCGTAAGTTTGGAAGCAAATGAAAGTGCATATTATAATCCAACGAAAAATATATTTAATAATTTACAGTTATGTATTATTACATAAGGGTTTTAAGAATTCAAAAATCATAAATTTATTCAAAATTTCCCCCCTTGTTTTTAATAACAGCCTCAAATCTCCTCTGAACTCCTACTACTGCGGCACTCAACTGTTCTTGTGAAATTTCCTTCCAAGATCTCTGGAGCGAACGCTTTAAATCAACCACACTGCGATGGAATTTACCACAGGCCTTTGATTCAAGAATGGACCATACCGAAAAGACCATAGGATTAACATCTGGGGAGCAGGGAGGCCACATTTCTTTGGACCAAAACCGTGGAAGATGGTCATGGCACCAGTTTTGAGTGACATTTGCAGTATGTGAAGTCGTGCCGTCTTGCTGAAATGTCCATAGAGTGTCATTACCGAAGTGATCCTTAGCTGACTCCAACATTGGCGTCAAAATATTCTCAGTATAACATTTAGCATTGATTTTGGCACCTTGTTCCACAAAAATTAAAGGAGACCTCCAAGTTTCTGAAACGGCGGCCCAGACCATTACTGAAGCAGGTTTCATGGTTCTGTGGACAGTTTTTTGGTTGTATGGGATGTCTTTTGCACTTTTACTAATTATTCTCTCATTCCTCCGGTTGTGAGCCATTTCCACTGTGAAATTTATTTCGTCAGACCAAACAATTTCACCAGCCGTGCAAGACTTCAATTCTCTCAGAAGTGCTTTGCTTCTTTCCAATCTCTTTTTCTTTACAGCTTCTGACAGAGTCTGTCTCTTTTGGAGGGTGAAAGAGGACATCTATAAGTCTTCTTTGACAACTCTTCTCATTGTTCTGGGACTCACATTAGCTGTTTTGGCTAACAATCGTATTGACCTTTTCGGGTTCCTCCTGATCTTTTCTCGGGCACATTTTATCAGTTGTTTGGTGCGTTGTGAGCGTGGTCTACCACTTCTTGGACGATCAGTCAAGTCTCCTCTCTCATTAAAACGCTTCACACACTTCCAAACTGTCGATTATTGAGAGAGTCTTTGAAATGACGGAATCTGACTTCCCGGCACGGTGTAGAGCAATAATAGCTTCTCTTTTGTCTGACATTTTTGAATTGACTAAATTTTTGTAAAAAATAACACTGCCACGTCATAATGTAGTGTCTCTACTATAGTTCAAACCCTATCACCTACTTAGGAACTTATTTTTAAGAATTATATTAATGTTTGAAAAATTGCTTCCAAACTTACGCCCCACCCTGTACATTTTTGATTGATATAAATATAGTATTTTCAGACTATCGCAATCAACAATGTATATTTCTTTTAATTTAAAAAGAAGATATTTAAAACCAAGAATATATTGATGTTCATGAGAATTAAGCGGCCAATATCACTTTGGTAATCATTTATTGATAGAAAAAATTTCGATCTTTTGAATGCTGTTCTGTACGCTTTACAATATAATGTTAAATTATTAGGAGAAAATCATATAAGGTTTCTAGAACTGCCATTATGTGTCTACTCACTTTGTTGGAATTAAAGTTACTCACGGTGTTGTAAAGTTACTCACAGTGTTGGAAAGTTACTCACAGTGTTGAAAAGTTACTCACAGTGTTGGAAAGTTACTCACGGTGTTGAAAAGTTACTCACAGTGTTATAAAGTTACTCACAGTGTTGGAAAGTTACTCACAGTGTTGGAAAGTTACTCACAGTGTTGTAAAGTTACTCACGGTGTTGAAAAGTTACTCACACTGTTGGAAAGTTACTCACAGTGTTGGAAAGTTACTCACAGTGTTGGAAAGTTACTCACAGTGTTGTAAAGTTACTCACGGTGTTGGAAAGTTACTCACAGTGTTGGAAAGTTACTCACAGTGTTGTAAAGTTACTCACGGTGTTGTAAAGTTACTCACAGTGTTGGAAAGTTACTCACAGTGTTGGAAAGTTACTCACAGTGTTGGAAAGTTACTCACGGTGTTGAAAAGTTACTCACACTGTTGGAAAGTTACTCACGGTGTTGAAAAGTTACTCACAGTGTTGTAAAGTTACTCACAGTGTTGTAAAGTTACTCACAGTGTTGGAAAGTTACTCACAGTGTTGGAAAGTTACTCACAGTGTTGTAAAGTTACTCACGGTGTTGAAAAGTTACTCACACTGTTGGAAAGTTACTCACGGTGTTGGAAAGTTACTCACAGTGTTGTAAAGTTACTCACAGTGTTGAAAAGTTACTCACGGTGTTGGAAAGTTACTCACAGTGTTATAAAGTTACTCACAGTGTTGGAAAGTTACTCACAGTGTTGGAAAGTTACTCACAGTGTTGTAAAGTTACTCACGGTGTTGGAAAGTTACTCACAGTGTTGGAAAGTTACTCACAGTGTTGTAAAGTTACTCACGGTGTTGTAAAGTTACTCACAGTGTTGGAAAGTTACTCACAGTGTTGGAAAGTTACTCACAGTGTTGGAAAGTTACTCACGGTGTTGAAAAGTTACTCACACTGTTGGAAAGTTACTCACGGTGTTGAAAAGTTACTCACAGTGTTGTAAAGTTACTCACAGTGTTGTAAAGTTACTCACAGTGTTGGAAAGTTACTCACAGTGTTGGAAAGTTACTCACAGTGTTGTAAAGTTACTCACGGTGTTGAAAAGTTACTCACACTGTTGGAAAGTTACTCACGGTGTTGGAAAGTTACTCACAGTGTTGTAAAGTTACTCACAGTGTTGAAAAGTTACTCACGGTGTTGGAAAGTTACTCACAGTGTTGAAAAGTTACTCACGGTGATGGAAAGTTACTCACAGTGTTGGAAAGTTACTCACAGTGTTGGAAAGTTACTCACAGTGTTGTAAAGTTACTCACGGTGTTGGAAAGTTACTCACAGTGTTGGAAAGTTACTCACAGTGTTGTAAAGTTACTCACGGTGTTGTAAAGTTACTCACAGTGTTGGAAAGTTACTCACAGTGTTGGAAAGTTACTCACGGTGTTGGAAAGTTACTCACAGTGTTGTAAAGTTACTCACAGTGTTGGAAAGTTACTCACAGTGTTGGAAAGTTACTCACAGTGTTGGAAAGTTACTCACAGTGTTGTAAAGTTACTCACAGTGTTGGAAAGTTACTCATGGTGTTGGAAAATTACTCACGGTGTTGGAAAGTTACTCTCGGTGTTGGAAAGTTACTCACGGTGTTGGAAAGTTACTCATGGTGTTGGAAAATTACTCACGGTGTTGGAAAGTCTGAATCCAGTCGGTAAGTCATGGTAAGGTTGAAGAAGTTGTTGAAAGGAATCATTTTAGCCAGACCGACACTCACAGGTGGTCTCATAGATCGGAACACGTGGTATGTCCTGGCACTCCTTCAAATGAAATATGTAAGTTAATATCTTGAAGTTAATATTCATATTGAATAAATACCATCTGCAGAGATAGAAACGATGGCTTCTAGACTGAATATATTCCAAACTTCCTTTTCTAAACTTCATTGGGCGATCTTCTTGACCCAAACTAAATGGTTATCAAACATTTTTCTGAATATGTCCGTTTTTTAAGTTAAAAAGTTCAATTAGTGCAATTCAATTGGTAAAGAATAACTATGTTAGTTTTATTCATTTATTTATTATTACTTTTAGCATCATTCACAATTGGTTCAATGTCGGGGCCTTCTTTAACTTCAACTCTTAACTAATTCATTATTTTAATAAGTGCTATATGGCCCGGAAAAGCACAAGACTTCAAGGACATCTTACTGAATTAATGACACACAAACCGAAAAGCCAAAAGAATCAAAATAAAAGATAAAATAGTAGTGGTATACAATGAATGGAAAAACATTTTTTATTACTCAAACCATTCGAAAATACAGAGCAGAAAAATCAAGATAATAAAATGAATTAATGTTACACTAGATGGATAGATATTTAATTCTTCAAAGTTTTCGTAAATGAATGAACAATTTTTCTTTTTCTCCCCATGGAATTAGATTCCACATCTTTACAAGAATTGAACGTGGGTATAACAAGATAATTAGAAAGAATTAAATAGTATTTACCTCGCTAGGGTGAAAGGTTTGAAATGGGATTCCTTTTGTATGTTCCAAATGACAGCATCCCACTTCTCCGCTTCAACCAACTTAGTGTTGTGTGTTGCACGGCAGTTAGCAACCGCGCAACCCATTTTGGTAAAGTCGGTAATGTGGTCTGTGCTTTTGTCAGTGGGCTGAAATTTGAATACAGAATATATGAATTAAATTAGGAGGAAAGAGAATATAGCAAATATTTTTTGGTGAAATTTGAGTAAGGGTTGGATACTCTTGATGTTATTATGGTATAACAATTTGCTAAATTGTTATACCATAAGAACAGCTCAGAAAGAGTTTCAGAAAAATAGATATACAGGGTGAACTGATGGGGCAGTTTTTAAACGCTTATTATACATAATAAATTTGAATAACAATAAAAAGGAGACTACCATCATGAATCTAAAATCCACCTATTTAAAAGTATACTGTTTGAAATTTTCTCACGTCAAATGCCTATCACCAACTGCTAAGCAATCATGAATTCTTTTGCTGGTCGATGGCATGATTCTCTGTGTTATAGAGAGGTGGCTATCGAAAAGCTCTTGCAGCTTTTCCTAAATTATTTTAAAAACAATTCAATCCCCAGTGTTGTTAAATGACTGTGACCTAGTATTTTAAGATCTTAAATATACATTTGAAACAATAATAAAACAATTATTTAAGATATTATGCAATGCAAGCATCAGAAGGGAAATCAACAACTTTGATTCTTCAACTTTACAGAGAGGCGTGTCAAACAATCAAAAATTGAATGAATGCCATTTCCCAGGCAAGAAGGATTTATCTCTGGGATATTTCTTTAATATCCCAGTAATAATTCCTTTTTGCCTGAGTTGGCGGTAGGTATTTAGAAAAAAAAATTGTAAAACATAAGGTTATAGTTTCAATATGGTATATTACTCTTTAGATTTTATATACTTGAATAAATTCAATGAATATTAATCCTTTTAAAACTGTCCAAATTCAATGTAAATCACATTTATTAAAATGAATATTGATAGGTTAACCTATATCCTTTGAATGAAACAGATTCTGGAAACAACTTCTAGTTTCACAAATTACTTAATTACACAATATTTTATTGACACCCTAGAACATGTTTACTTTACCGTGGGCCAAAGAAGAATGTTTCGAATTGCATCATCTCCAACTTTGTTGTCGTTAGTGGTAAGAGGTTCAACTTCCGAAACCACAGAAGCTACAGAATGATCGTTAGTGGCAAGAGGTAGAGTTTCAGAAGCTACGAAATGATTGAGACCATCCTTCAATGGTGGTCGAGCGCCCTTTTCCGAAACAGCTCTTGTCGGATCTGATAATCATTGCAGTTATATAGTTATGCCGATTACATGTCGTATTATGTTCCAAGAAAAAGAAATTAACGTATATCGTCTTACAAGATCGTAGACAATAATAGCTTTAATAATCAAAAATATTAATAGAAATAAAATACTATATTAATCTTCAGGGGAAAAAGTTTCTTCTTTACCCGTGAAATGTAAATGTAGAATTTCTTGCTTTTAATGGACAAATTTTTATATTTTTAAATAATATTTTAAAAAAACTGAACAGTAGCTATATCAGAGTTGAAAGCAAAACAAATCATTTAATAAATAGTGGCTTATATATTTCATAAATACTTGAAAAATAATTGAAGTTAAAAATAACAAAGCTGCTACATATAATACAGCTTACAAGAAGAAATATGATTTCAAACAGATAATTGAAAGTATAATACCTAACACAGATTTTGAACCAAGAATCGAACAACCAAATCTAGTAATAAAAACATACAGCCCAATCCATCAACAGAGTGAAGGAATGGTGTAGGTAAATTCATTTCTTCACTCACTAAAACGAGGATGAAAGAAGGCTGTACCGCTAGTCAATTATTGTAATCTAGATTCTGGAGTGTCATTCCTAATAAACATCCCTATAACTTATAAATATTGCACCAAAATCCTTTCAAAATGTCCCGCGTTTCACTCACTGCTATCCACTTCCTCCGCCTTCCTACTAGAGATATGGTGGGGATGTAGGTTCACTTTCAGGCGATTCTTCAGACGATTCTTAGTTCTGAAACAGAAAATGAAGAAATTTCTATCTAGTATATTTTACAACTAACTGGTGGACTTGAATTTCCTATCATTATATTAACTTATGGAAAAAGTATACCCACGTTAATCGAACAGAGATCATAGAAATAAAAATTATAATCTGTTTTGATGGTACATCAACAGCTGCAAAGTGTACACTGTAACCACTTGTCACTACATCTTCACCAAATGGTACACTCTATCCACTAGATCTTCACCAAATGGTACACTCTATCCACTAGATCTTATCCAAATGGTACACTCTATCCACTAGATCTTATCCAAATGGTACACTCTATCCACTAGATCTTCACCAAATGGTACACTCTATCCACTAGATCTTATCCAAATGGTACACTCTATCCACTAGATCTTATCCAAATGGTACACTCTATCCACTAGATCTTCACCAAATGGTACACTCTATCCACTAGCTCTTATCCAAATGGTACACTCTATCCACTAGATCTTCACCAAATGGTACACTCTATCCACTAGCTCTTATCCAAATGGTACACTCTATCCACTAGATCTTCACCAAATGGTACACTCTATCCACTAGATCTTCACCAAATGGTACACTCTATCCACTAGCTCTTATCCAAATGGTACACTCTATCCACTAGATCTTCACCAAATGGTACACTCTATCCACTAGCTCTTATCCAAATGGTACACTCTATCCACTAGATCTTATCCAAATGGTACACTCTATCCACTAGATCTTATCCAAATGGTACACTCTATCCACTAGATCTTATCCAAATGGTACACTCTATCCACTAGATCTTCACCAAATGGTGCACTCTATCCACTAGATCTTCACCAAATGGTACACTCTATCCACTAGCTCTTATCCAAATGGTACACTCTATCCACTAGATCTTATCCAAATGGTACACTCTATCCACTAGCTCTTATCCAAATGGTACACTCTATCCACTAGATCTTCACCAAATGGTACACTCTATCCACTAGCTCTTATCCAAATGGTACACTCTATCCACTAGATCTTCACCAAATGGTACACTCTATCCACTAGATCTTATCCAAATGGTGCACTCTATCCACTAGATCTTCACCAAATGGTACACTCTATCCACTAGATCTTATCCAAATGGTACACTCTATCCACTAGATCTTCACCAAATGGTACACTCTATCCACTAGATCTTCACCAAATGGTGCACTCTATCCACTAGATCTTCACCAAATGGTACACACTATCCACTAGCTCTTATCCAAATGGTACACTCTATCCACTAGATCTTCACCAAATGGTACACTCTATCCACTAGATCTTCACCAAATGGTACACTCTATCCACTAGCTCTTATCCAAATGGTACACTCTATCCACTAGATCTTCACCAAATGGTACACTCTATCCACTAGCTCTTATCCAAATGGTACACTCTATCCACTAGATCTTCACCAAATGGTACACTCTATCCACTAGCTCTTATCCAAATGGTACACTCTATCCACTAGATCTTATCCAAATGGTACACTCTATCCACTAGCTCTTATCCAAATGGTACACTCTATCCACTAGATCTTATCCAAATGATACACTCTATCCACTAGCTCTTATCCAAATGGTACACTCTATCCACTAGATCTTCACCAAATGGTACACTCTATCCACTAGCTCTTATCCAAATGGTACACTCTATCCACTAGATCTTATCCAAATGGTACACTCTATCCACTAGATCTTATCCATATGGTACACTCTATCCACTAGATCTTATCCAAATGGTACACTCTATCCACTAGCTCTTATCCAAATGGTACACTCTATCCACTAGATCTTATCCAAATGGTACACTCTATCCACTAGATCTTATCCAAATGGTACACTCTATCCACTAGATCTTATCCAAATGGTACACTCTATCCACTAGTTCTTATCCAAATGGTACACTCTATCCACTAGATCTTCACCAAATGGTACACTCTATCCACTAGATCTTATCCAAATGATACACTCTATACACTAGATCTTCACCAAATGGTACACTCTATCCACTAGATTTTCACCAAATGGTACACTCTATCCACTAGCTCTTATCCAAATGGTACACTCTATCCACTAGATCTTATCCAAATGGTACACTCTATCCACTAGATCTTATCCAAATGGTACACTCTATCCACTAGATCTTCACCAAATGGTACACTCTATCCACTAGATCTTCACCAAATGGTACACTCTATCCACTAGATCTTCACCAAATGGTACACTCTATCCACTAGCTCTTATCCAAATGGTACACTCTATCCACTAGATCTTATCCAAATGGTACACTCTATCCACTAGATCTTCACCAAAAGGTACACTCTATCCACTAGATCTTCACCAAAAGGTACACTCTATCCACAAGATCTTCACCAAATGGTACACTCTATCCACAAGAACTAGGTGACCATATCTTCGCTAAATGTTACACTGATATTATTTATTTATAACTTGTGAGAGTTATCAAATCTTTTCAAAGCATGTAACATTGAAAGCATTTAGTGAGGCTTGATGTTTCCTGAGGTTAACTTGATATAAATAATGAGATTTGTAGGCTTTGTATCCTTAAGTTTTCGAATTTGTTATAGAGTAATGAGGATTTGAGGTTTCCTATTGGCTTTGAGAGCAAATACGAAGACGTCTCACCAGTAGTTGAGGGCCAACAGAAAAAGAAAAAATGATATTCGATGAATCTTCTATGTTGACTAAAGAAGGAGTTTACGTGAGTCTCCCGAGTATACAATGAGAGGACTAGATAGATGAGGGACTTTTATAACTATCCCTAACTGTCTGTCACCCATGCTCTGCTCACTGAAGAGCCTTAATAAGTTAGGGAACCCTCATGCTCAGGCAAGAGGATCCTCGTTAGGCAACCATCGCTAGACTTAACCTGTGAAAATATCTGTCCTGTCCTGTGGTGGATGTAGGACAAGTGTCGAGTTGTGTATCTTCACGTACCAACTCAAATGTCACGACAGCAGAGCTTGTATTATTTACTACAGAGTCATACAGAATCATTTACTACAGAGTCATACAGAATCATTTACTACAGAGTCATACAGAATCATTTACTACAGAGTCATACAGAATCATTTACTACAGAGTCATACAGAATCATTTACTACAGAGTCATACAGAATCATTTACTACAGAGTCATACAGAATCATTTACTACAGAGTCATACAGAATCATTTACTACAGAGTCATACAGAATCATTTACTACAGAGTCATACAGAATCATTTACTACAGAGTCATACAGAATCATTTACTACAGAGTCATACAGAATCATTTACTACAGAGTCATACAGAATCATTTACTACAGAGTCATACAGAATCATTTACTACAGAGTCATACAGAATCATTTACTACAGAGTCATACAGAATCATTTACTACAGAGTCATACAGAATCATTTACTACAGAGTCATACAGAATCATTTACTACAGAGTCATACAGAATCATTTACTACAGAGTCATACAGAATCATTTACTATAGAGTCATACAGAATCATTTACTACAGAATCATTTACTACAGAGTCATTTGCTACAGAATCATTTACTACAGAGTCATTTACTACAGAGTCATTTACTACAGAGTCATTTACTACAGAATCATTTACTACAGAGTCATTTACTACAGAGTCATTTACTACAGAGTCATTTACTACAGAGTCATACAGAATTATTTACTACAGAGTCATTTACTACAGAGTCATTTACTACAGAGTCATTTACTACAGAGTCATTTACTACAGAGTCATTTACTACAGAGTCATTTACTACAGAGTCATTTACTACAGAATCATTTACTACAGAGTAATACAGAATCATTTACTACAGAGTCATTTACTACAGAGTCATATAGAATCATTTACTACAGAGTCATTTACTACAGAGTAATACAGAATCATTTACTACAGAGTCATTTACTACAGAGTCATTTACTACAGAGTCATACAGAATCATTTACTACAGAGTCATTTACTACAGAGTCATATAGAATCATTTACTACAGAGCCTAGAATACGATAAGATGGAGGAACCAGCAACTGAAACCGATTGCAGAACAGCTTCTGATGTTGCACAGCAGCCATGCATTCAATGACCTATAGAAGTCTCCATCAGTATCGTTCCTATTACTGTGATTTAGACGGGTGCTCCTCAAAGCCAATTAGCATAGCTTAAGAGGGATATGGATTATATGAACTTCAGTACATGTACTCTTATACTGTGATTTCTAGGGATTTCTTGCCTCACACTATTCAGCAGAAACCAACTACTCTCCCGCTTTGGTGTCCTCAGTTTTTGTGTTAAATCCATTTGTTTATCAGTGACAGATAAAGCCTCTATCTCCAAGCTTAACCAATGTTGTAAATTAAATTATTTGACTCCTACTTAGGTATATCAAAGACCAGTTGAATTATTTATTATAAACAATGGTAATTTAGGATTCATTTATTTCTTGAGCCTTTAATTTAATTTTAATTTAATTCAAATTTTAATTAGAGTACAAGAGTTTAAACAAAAGGAATACGTGTTTTTTTATTAACATCTTTCTTTCGGTGTGGTATTCAATTTGTTGATAGTTATTGAAATAAAGAATTGATTATTAAACAAGCAATACATAAATCAAATTGATTTTCCTTCATAGGAATGATCGTAGCCCTCTCAAGTAAATGACGCTCTGAAGTAATTAATATCCACGCTACCATGAGGATGAAATAATTTGATTGTTGGAAATATTGAAAATAATTTGAATGAATATTAACTAGAGTGAAGAAAGTTGCTCATACACAGAACAACTTGCTTTCGGTTCGAATTCGCACGAAAAGGTTTGATTGATTAAATAACGTTTATTATGCCTGTTGTATTAGGCTTTAAACTAGGTGAGATACATAGATAGTGAATTATTGATTTACATTTTTAATTTTCTCGTTGCAATGTTGAATTAATTTAAATTGATAAGTGGCACATTTAATTATTCTAATGGAACTTTAGATATTCCTCAAATTATTAATTGAATGGCAAATAACTTTAATTAGTTATTGATGAAATATAAATAATTAAGTACACAGTACCTAACTTATATTTATGTGATATTTTAATGATCATTTGTGAAATGCAATATATATTTATACATATATATATTCCTATCATATTTTCCATTTGAGAACATCAATTGCATGTGTTCATATATCCCATTTTTCCATTACATTTCACATTAATTAACTACAAATATAGTAATTTTCCGTAAATTAGTAAATATGTCGCATTGTCGATTCATTTGTTCAGTAATTGAAACAAAACAAATAAATTTTCAATCCATTCATTTTAATTTATCATTAGAATTACTGAAAATTTCATAATTGTTCGAGTTAATTTGCATTATTTATCATTTATTTCGAATATTTATTAAGTATTGAATAAAATAATTATTGTTTTATTTAGAGGTTGAAGCATTGAAGGCCGTATGTTTCCAAACAATTTCAGCCCATTCTGTTGGAAAGTCTCTGAAAATATCCTGGAGAGTATGTCGAATTAATTCATACCTATCCTATTATAAATCATGAGTTGATAATTCGAAGGCCAGTTTGAATTTCATAAAATCCTTTTAACCCATTAAATACGACACCACTTTCTAAAAAGTTGTATATTTTAAAGTCTCTATGTGTAACCGTGTTTGAGTAATATTGCTCCAAGTAACACACAGACGAATGTAGCGTATTATATTTTTTCGATTTACTATAGAAATCATGTAACAAATTCACGTTGATTATACTAAACCAAAAACTTCACGAGTCCCTCAGGCTGCTTGTTTTAGATCCCAAAAAATAAACTTCATATCCCAGCACAATATCTCCAGCAAACGGTACACTATACAGTAAACACTGTGTTTCATCAGAAACGTTATTTTTAAATTGCGTAGATTGCGAATTAAAAGTACTTAAAATGCGTAAATTGCCATTATATAAACATCACTTTACAGGAAAAAAACGAATTTTTGTTAAACATTGCCCTATATCATAAGAGGAACATCTCCCGAGACCCTACAAAAGTTGTTGAAAATGCCCCCTCCAGCTTGAAGACAAAAAGACACTCGCTTCAGAACATTCTCACAAATTTTCTTGAGAGTCTTCTGGTTATATCTCTCAGTGAAGCTTTGAATACATTGCATAAGAGACCCAATCAAATCTGAGTTTTCCCTATAAACTTGAGTTTGTGCATTAGCCAAGAGGTGAGAGTCCAAAGGGTTGAAATTTTGACTGTGTGCTGGCCAGTGATTTTCCATTTTCTGCTAATCGCTCTACCTAGAAAAATTTCATTGAGAAATTCTAGAGCTGCATTTGTGCAATGTGGTTGAGCGCCGTCTCATTCACCAGAGTAAAGAACGATTAGCAGAACTGGGGGTTTCTCAAAGAGATTCTTCACCTCCTGAATCACTGCTTCTGTTCTTTATGGTTTTGTTTTCATTTGCTGTTTCTTGTGGAAGGAGCCAGTCTCCAGTCAAATGGTACACTCTATCCACTAGATCTTCATCAAATGGTACAGTCTATCCACTAGATCTTATTCAAATGATACACTCTATCCACTAGATCTTCACCAAATAGTACACTCTATCCACTAGATCTTATTCAAATGGTACACTCTATCCACTAGATCTTATTCAAATGGTACACTCTATCCACTAGATCTTATTCAAATGGTACACTCTATACACTATATCTTCACCAAAGGGTACACTCTATCCACTAGATCTTATCCAAATGGTACACTCTATCCACTAGATCTTCATCAAATGGTACACTCTATCCACTAGATCTTCATCAAATGGTACACTCTATCCACTAGATCTTCATCAAATGGTACAGTCTATCCACTAGATCTTATTCAAATGATACACTCTATCCACTAGATCTTCACCAAATAGTACACTCTATCCACTAGATCTTATTCAAATGGTACACTCTATCCACTAGATCTTATTCAAATGGTACACTCTATCCACTAGATCTTATTCAAATGGTACACTCTATACACTATATCTTCACCAAAGGGTACACTCTATCCACTAGATCTTATCCAAATGGTACACTCTATCCACTAGATCTTCATCAAATGGTACACTCTATCCACTAGATCTTCATCAAATGGTACACTCTATCCACTAGATCTTCATCAAATGGTACACTCTATCCACTAGATCTTCACCAAAAGGTACACTATCATAACTATATCTAACTAAATGGTACATTCTATCCAAGATCCAATGGTACGTACTTGGCTTCGTAGTGGATGAATATGAGTATGTATATAATCACTAAGGTTATTACCACAGGTAGCAATAGTTTAACAACGTCTCGCATTTTCATGATAGCATCCACAACTTATACCACCAGTGCCAGCCACTAACAGTGAACTGATATTTCACCCCAGGTGTGCCGATTCTTGGTCACAGGTGTTCTGCAGAACATCGATATGAAGTTGTCTATAGGTATATGAAATATAATTAGTACGTGTTCATTATTTAGTTAAGCTATCAAGTATTATATCACTTTTCGTTTTAAAAAGCGTAAATAATATGCGTATATATAATTCTTTCCTCCAATTTATGGGCATTTGGAAATATTGCTGTCGACAGATGATACCTTCAATCTGTCCCTAAAAAACCTAATTCTCATCTGTGCCGGTATAGTTATCAATTAAATCATCAAAGTGTATTGTAGGATTAAAATAATATTTGCTTGAAATAAATAAAATATATTATACAAAGGTAAAATTTTCATAACAGGTTCATTTTTCGAATACAAGATGGGCGAAATTATACCTAATATTTAAAAATTAATTTTAGATTTCATGTTTACTTCTTTTTTTGTATTGGTATATTTTAAAATAATAATGTCAATATTGAAAGTTTTTCTTAACAGGGACATCACATCTAAATATATTTTCTTGTACCGATCGAGCTTTGGTTTAATTTTTAAAAATTAATCTCAAAATATAATCTTAACCAAAAATTCCAAAAGAAAATAGATCTCTTAAGAGTCTATCGATTCACAAACTATTTAATAATTATTTGTAGCAAATTATCACTATACTGTGTCTGTGGCTCACTGCTGCGACTGCATTCATATCTCCTACTGGCGATGGGAACTGCAGTGAAGAGGGAACTACAGGTAACTCTCGAGATTTGCGTATCTCTAAACTTACAATCCTCTACTTTTACGATGTATTTTTGCTGCTCTATCTCGCTATTTACGAATCTGCCTCATCTTTTACAGTAACTCATTTCCTTTATTTTTATATGCAGTCTCGTCAACGTTTTCTAATTTCAGACTAGTTCCATTTTAGATCTTCTATTCTAATTTTTGTATTAGAAACAGTATATGATACAATTGTCAAGTAAGCACTTTAAATTATTCCTTCCAAATAGTTTTTCTTACTATTCTTTATAGTCATTTATATATTGAGTCTTATTCCAAAGCTAATAGTATATCTCACGAGTCAACAAGTTAGTATGTTACCATTATCTTAGGGCATAAAGATATCTCAAATATTGTATATATATATTTCCGGTCTTTAAAGTAACATAAGTTATATTGCATTATGTTTGAGCCAATCGATTTATTGATTGATATGCATTGGCTTTTTATTTCTCATACTGTTGTACAAGAAATCCAACTCTTAGAATGAATTCTTGCTTTACCAAGTTACTGATCAACTGAATCTTTAAAATTTAAATAATTATTTATTTTGACTTGATTTAAAAAAAAATGTTCTACATACAACCCCTCCAATCCTCCAGAAATGAGGACTGGAAGTAAATAGCCATTCATCAGTTCTAAACTACAGGGTGGGGCGTAAGTTTGGAAGCAATTTTTCAAACATTAATATAATTCTTAAAAATAAGTTCCTAAGTAGGTGATAGGGTTTGAACTATAGTAGAGACACTACATTATGACGTGCCAGTGTTATTTTTTTACAAAAATTTAGTCAATTCAAAATGTCAGACAAAAGAGAAGCCATTTTTGCTCTACACCGTGCCGGGAAGTCAGATTCCATCATTTCAAAGACTCTCTCAATAGCGAGATCGACTGGTTGGAAGTGTGTGAAGCGTTTTAATGAGGGAGGAGACTTGACTGATAGTCCAAGAAGTGGTAGACCACGCCCACAACGCACCAAACAACTGATAAAATGTGCCCAAGAGAAGATCAGGAGGAACCCGAAAAGGTCAATACGATTGTTAGCCAAAACAGCTAATGTGAGTCCAGAACAATGGAAGAGTTGTCAAAGAAGACCTAAAGATGTCCTCTTTCACCCTCCAAAAGAGACAGACTCTGTCAGAAGCTGTAAAGAAAAATAGATTGGAGAGAAGCAAAGCACTTCTGAGAGAATTGAAGTCTGTCACGGCTGGTGAAATTGTTTGGTCTGACGAAAAAAAATTCACAGTGGAAATGGCTCACAACCGGAGGAATGACAGAATAATTGGTAAAAGTGCAAAAGACATCCCATACAATCAAAAAACTGTCCACAGAACCATGAAACCTGCTTCAGTAATGGTCTGGGCTGCCGTTTCAGAAACTTGGAGATCTCCTTTAATTTTTGTGGAACAAGGCACCAAAATCAATGCTAAATGTTATATTGAGAATATTTTGACGCCAATGTTGGAGTTAGCTAAGGATCACTTCGGTAATGACACTCTATGGACATTTCAGCAAGACGGCGCGACTTCACATACTGCAAATGTCACTCAAAACTGGTGCCATGACCATCTTCCACGGTTTTGGTCCAAAGAAATGTGGCCTCCCTGCTCCCCAGATGTTAATCCTATGACCTTTTCGGTATGGTCCATTCTTGAATCAAAGTCCTGTGGTAAATTCCATCGCAGTGTGGATGATTTAAAGCGTTCGCTCCAGAGATCTTGGAAGGAAATTTCACAAGAACAGTTGCGTGCCGCAGTAGGAGGAGATTTGAGGCTGTTATTAAAAACAAGGGGGGACATTTTGAATAAATTTATGATTTTTGAATTCTGAAAACCCTTATGTAATAATACATAACTGTAAATTATTAAATATATTTTTCGTTGGATTATAATATGCACTTTCATTTGCTTCCAAACTTACGCCCCACCCTGTAAAATAATTTACCTTCATTAATGATTTCAGATGTCAATTTTTTTGAATGAAAAACACCAATGAATAATGAATGAAACACACCAATAAATAATGAGTGAAACACACCAATAAATAATGAGTGAAACATACCAATAAATAATGAGTGAAACACACCAATGAATAATGAGTGAAAAACACCAATGAATAATGAGTGAAACACACCAATAAATAATGAGTGAAACACACCAATAAATAATGAGTGAAACACACCAATGAATAATGAGTGAAAAACACCAATGAATAATGAGTGAAACACACCAATAAATAATGAGTGAAACACACCAATAAATAATGAGTGAAACACACCAATTAATAATGAGTGAAAAACACCAATAAATAATGAGTGAAACACACCAATAAATAATGAGTGAAACACACCAATAAATAATGAGTGAAACATACCAATAAATAATGAGTGAAACACACCAATGAATAATGAGTGAAAAACACCAATGAATAATGAGTGAAACACACCAATAAATAATGAGTGAAACACACCAATAAATAATGAGTGAAACATACCAATAAATAATGAGTGAAACACACCAATGAATAATGAGTGAAAAACACCAATGAATAATGAATGAAACACACCAATAAATAATGAGTGAAACACACCAATAAATAATGAGTGAAACATACCAATAAATAATGAGTGAAACACACCAATGAATAATGAGTGAAAAACACCAATGAATAATGAGTGAAACACACCAATAAATAATGAGTGAAACACACCAATAAATAATGATTGAAACACACCAATAAATAATGAGTGAAAAACACCAATAAATAATGAGTGAAACACACCAATAAATAATGATTGAAACACACCAATAAATAATGAGTGAAACACACCAATAAATAATGAGTGAAACACACCAATAAATAATGATTGAAACACACCAATAAATAATGAGTAAAACACACCAATAAATAATGAGTGAAACACACCAATAAATAATGAGTGAAACACACCAATAAATAATGAGTGAAACACACCAATAAATAATGATTGAAACACACCAATAAATAATGAGTAAAACACACCAATAAATAATGAGTGAAACACACCAATAAATAATGATTGAAACACACCAATAAATAATGAGTGAAACACACCAATAAATAATGAGTGAAACACACCAATAAATAATGAGTGAAACACACCAATTAATAATGAGTGAAACACACCAATAAATAATGAGTGAAACACACCAATAAATAATGATTGAAACACACCAATAAATAATGAGTAAAACACACCAATAAATAATGAGTGAAACACACCAATAAATAATGAGTGAAACACACCAATAAATAATGAGTGAAACACACCAATAAATAATGAGTGAAACACACCAATAAATAATGAGTGAAACACACCAATAAATAATGAGTGAAACACACCAATAAATAATGAGTGAAACACACCAATAAATAATGAGTGAAACACACCAATAAATAATGATTGAAACATACCAATAAATAATGAGTGAGACACACCAATAAATAATGAGTGAAACACACCAATAAATAATGAGTGAAAAACACCAATAAATAATGATTGAAACACACCAATAAATAATGAGTGAAACACACCAATAAATAATGAGTAAAACACACCAATAAATAATGAGTGAAACACACCAATAAATAATGATTGAAACACACCAATAAATAATGAGTAAAACACACCAATAAATAATGAGTGAAACACACCAATCAATAATGAGTGAAACACACCAATAAATAATGAGTGAAACACACCAATAAATAATGAGTGAAAAACACCAATAAATAATGATTGAAACACACCAATAAATAATGAGTGAAACACACCAATAAATAATGAGTGAAACACACCAATAAATAATGAGTGAAACACACCAATAAATAATGAGTGAAACACACCAATAAATAATGAGTGAAACACACCAATAAATAATGAGTGAAACACACCAAAAAATAATGAGTGAAACATACCAAAAAATAATGAGTGAAACACACCAATTAATAATGAGTGAGACACACCAATAAATAATGAGTGAAACACACCAATAAATAATGAGTGAAACACACCAATAAATAATGAGTGAAACACACCAATAAATAATGATTGAAACACACCAATAAATAATGAGTGAAACACACCAATAAATAATGAGTGAAACACACCAATAAATAATGAGTGAAACACACCAAAAAATAATGAGTGAAACATACCAAAAAATAATGAGTGAAACACACCAATAAATAATGATTGAAACACACCAATAAATAATGAGTAAAACACACCAATAAATAATGAGTGAAACACACCAATAAATAATGAGTGAAACACACCAATAAATAATGAGTGAAACACACCAATAAATAATGAGTGAAACACACCAATAAATAATGAGTGAAACACACCAATAAATAATGATTGAAACACACCAATAAATAATGAGTAAAACACACCAATAAATAATGAGTGAAACACACCAATGAATAATGAGTGAAACACACCAATAAATAATGAGTGAAACACACCAATAAATAATGAGTGAAAAACACCAATAAATAATGATTGAAACACACCAATAAATAATGAGTGAAACACACCAATAAATAATGAGTGAAACACACCAATAAATAATGAGTGAAACACACCAATAAATAATGAGTGAAACACACCAATTAATAATGAGTGAGACACACCAATAAATAATGAGTGAAACATACCAAAAAATAATGAGTGAAACACACCAAAAAATAATGAGTGAAACATACCAAAAAATAATGAGTGAAACACACCAATAAATAATGAGTGAGACACACCAATAAATAATGAGTGAAACATACCAATAAATAATGAGTGAGACACACCAATAAATAATGAGTGAAACATACCAATAAATAATGAGTGAGACACACCAATAAATAATGAGTGAAACATACCAATAAATAATGAGTGAGACACACCAATAAATAATGAGTGAAACATACCAATAAATAATGAGTGAGACACACCAATAAATAATAAATCCAATCCAAACATAGTCACATCACAACTGGTTGGAGAAATTGTTCTAAAATTACTGTAATTTTTTAAAATCTTATACCAATTATTCATATGTTTTTTATTATACAACACAAATGATCGATGATATTTAGATTTGGATATTGAGGGGGCCATTCCATGCGTTCTAGCTCAGTTTCATGCTCTTCATACCAATTGTTAACGATAGGGGCAGTGTGGATCGGACCCTTATCTTCTTCGAAGAAAAGTAACTTTCAAGTAGCAGAAATTTATCTAGACAGTTCATCCTACCATGGAACACAACAATTTGTCTGAGAACCTCCCTGATATGGCTGCCTGAACCATTACTTAATTTCCTCCATAAGACAGTCTGGGTTGATAGCTTTTTTGGGCTGCATCCACACGTAAACTCGCCCCGAATTGGAAAAAGAATAGAACTGGACTCATCAGAGATTATTAGTCGCTTCCACTGATATGGAGACAAGGTTTTGAGGTCATGGCACCACATCATCCTCTCACAATCGTTTTTAGAAGATAGCAGAGGTTTCCTGATGGCAGCTTTTCCAAGATATTCAGCTTTGTGGAGCTCACGACGATTGGTTTTTGTAGAAACTGAATTGCGTAGATGCTGATTCAACTATGAACACCCCTTAATCGTCGTAATTCGCTTGTTATTCCTAAAAATGTTGTTTACTGATCGCCAATCTCTATCAGAGAGTCTGGAAGGCTGACTAGAGTTAATTGCTCTGATTGTTAGGGTTCCCTGCTATTTTCTTACCACGAGATGGTAGCTCTCGAAAAAAAACCAAAAGCTCAGTGGTTTTGGTACTCTCTTGCCATGAGAGCACCGAAATATCAAATAAATCTCGATTACTATGGAAACATGTAATTGTGTAGCAAGAACAACCTATTCGCAGTGAATATGTACACCAAAATAGACACCAGAAAAATGAAACGCAGATGAAAATATTGGATACAGCCAGATTTTTAAGAACGAATTTAATCTTTGATATAATCCCCCCCCCCCCAACCCCAACTTCCTATAATCAAAGGATCATGAAATTTTCATTCCTTCGTTAAAATTTGAGATGTAAATTTTTTTTTTCAAATGTATCCAATTTGATTTCGTAGAGCAGGAGTGAAAATGCATTACGATTATCCGTATCTACAGTATATCCCAAGTAATATTCTCACTATAGATTAGTGTATCCAAGTTATTCCATGAAGTGTTTACAATATCCTATAGAGTATCCACTTTAACATAATTTGAAGTGTAACCATCGTTCGTTTATATACTGTATCACCATATCCTAACTGTATTTGGTTGCATCCAAAGCATCCCAATATCATAGCTGTAGTTGGCTGCATCCACTGTATCCCCATACCTTAACTGTAGTTGGCTGCATCCACTGTATCCCCATACCCTAACTGTAGTTGGCTGCATCCACACGAGGAAATCTGTCGCCAATGCATCTCAGGGCGACTCTTTTTCTGATGTTCTTTCGATAAGGAGACAAGCTGAGGTGAATAATGTACCACAGCTAGGCTGAGGTTCTTCAACCCGAGGTTGTTAACCCCTCTGATGTGACGTAATGCTATTCTTAACCTTTTTAAAAAGGTACGTTTGTTTATCATTAAAAAGAATTTAATATATTTACAGAGAAATTTTACCGATAAAAACTGATATTTAGAACTGGATGTTAAGTTTCAGTAATATTTGACATGTCTTCCTGTGTCATATTGTATACTCTGTGACCTATACTGTCTTGGTATTAAAACTTGAAATAAAAAAAGATGATTATTAACATATGTGCATATGGACTTTCAATAAATGAATTATATTAGTGTTATAATTCATATATGGGAAAAAACATGACACAATCGACGCTGATTTCTTGGCTCCGATTCTTGATTTTATTTTATCCCTTCAGTAAGCAGGTTTTATTCACAACGATTTGATGCTTTTTTAAAAGTTGCTTCTACCAAATTATGAAACGTAAAATAATTGGGCATGAAATCTGATTTTAAACTGAAATACTTGCTTCACCCTCAACATTAATTAAAAATTAGAATAAATTACGCATCAACGTAACGGATTCTAGTAAATATTTCGATTATATTTATATTTCTGTACTCTTCTTTTGATTGAAATTCTTCGCAATTGAAAAATTCGTGCGTGCCACATATGGGACATCATACAGTCAAGCGTTAAGAGCATGGAAAAAATAATTTTCCTTAAAATGAAAAACACATAAGAAAAATATTGTCTTTCAAAATGAAAAAAAGGGCAATCTTATAAATATTTATTAATTTAAGAATGTGAAGTTACTATAGAATCTTTTACGCATTCAGTGGGCAGTAGGCTCTACTATCAAACCTGTAGTGAATGCGTAATAGAGTATTATATTGCTTTTGACGTAATATAGATATTGATGGTTTCTTAAAGTTTATGATGCAGTAAGTCATCCTTCTTTTAAAGGATTTTTTCTCAAAAATAGCATTTGCATTAATGTAGAAAAAAAGAATTAATAATACTTCTCAAGTTATTGTTCATGGGTGCCTATTTCATATTTTCAGTCTATGGTAAAAAAGAAAGAAAGGATAAATCTTTAATCATATAATTTAATTTAAATCTATAGCAAATAACCGCACAGAATGGAAACGAGTTATATTGATTAAAAAAAATTGATGAAAAATAAGTAAAGTGATCAATTTATCATAATTCTATTTAATTTAAAATTCACTATTCATAAGTAATTTTCTAAACCAGAATCACATAACTCTAGTCAACACAAAAATGAAGTCATATTCCAATATTGGTATCACAATTCACTTCATTCCTCTCATTACCTCCACATATTTGCGGAAGGTTATATTTTACCCGGCATTTATTCATTTATCTTCTTGTTATTCGCATAACTCAAAAACTATTTAATCAAATTGCCTAAAAATTTGTGAGACGATTGGTCAATGTCAATGAACCTACTGGTAGAATTTCAGGAGCGATCCGGTCAAAATCAAGGTCATTTATAACTGACAAAGAATTCAACATATGCATGAAACTTGGTGGGACGAGGTCAATACCCAGATAAAATTTAAGAGAGTGTCTTCGATGATTTAAGAGCGTTTATAGCAGAGAGAATAAAACGTAGACGAAACACCGATAAATTACCGATAAATTCTCATCGGCGATTGACTGTAGAGGATTATCGAATGATCTTCAACGAATCATGGTTGATTCTACTTCCTCGAATTAAAGAGGAGATTTCTTCGATGAATCTTCGGCGAGTTATGGAAGACTCAACTTCCCCAAATTACAGCAGGCAGCTCATAGATGTATCTTCGGTGAGTTATGGAAGACTCATCTTCCCTGAATTACAGCAGGCAGCTCATAGATGTATCTTCGGCGAGTTATGGAAGACTCATCCATCAACCAAATCCTAATTCTGCCTAGTCCAAGATGGCTCAGTGGATATGTCGCTGACTTCAATTCTCCATGAGACTACAATTGCAGGTTCGAGTTCCGGACACACCACCTCATTTCTTTCTCTATTTCTTTCTATTTAATATGTATATAAAAATATGTAACATTAAAAGCCACACCCTATATGATATAAAGTAAAAAATAAAACAAAATTGTAAATACCTTTGAAATGATCATTTTAATTTTATTTAACCCTATAAATATAATTATATATTCATGCATTAGAGAATTACCATGAATCGCTCTAAATGCGGGGAAGATAATATTGAGGTGATTATGTGAATTGTTTTCGTATGAATCTTCCATGAAACGGCTTAAAATCGCACTTGAATCATCGTTGATTTAAAGACGGTTACAGTCGGTTATGCATGTGCTTCTTCGATGAATCGACGATCATCCTGCCTTATTTTATACGAAAAATCTTGGATAAAACTGACACTTCTTCGAATATTTATAGATGATTCATCGTCAATACGGCGATTCATGTTTAGGTACTCTTTAAAAATCGGCTATAAATCGGCCTTAAAAATCAACTGGGTAACCAGGAACCATTTGGTTAATTTTTGGGAGTGATCGAGTCAAAGATCAAGGCCAAGGCCCAACTTTACAACTCAAAAGTATTCAAACAAATGGTCTGAAATTTGATGAAACGATTTGTCATTGTCCATGAACCATTTGAATAGTTTTGAGAGCGATCGGGTCAAAGGTCAACGATCAAGGTCAAGGCCATTTATACTTAATAACTTAAAACTAATTAACCAAATTGACTACAATTTGATGGAACGATTGGTTAATGTTCAGAAATCATCTGGTAGGATAATGGAAGCGATCCGGTCAAAGGTCAAGGTCATATATAACTCAAATAACTCAAACAGTTCAACCAAATTGCATGAAACCTGGTGAGGCGATTGGTCATTATCCAATTACCAATTTATTAGATTTTGGGAGAGAATGAGTCAAAGCGGCGGCGAAGCCATGCGGGAATGAACTTATATATCAATGATTAAATAGTAGACTTCTATCCTCCGATATTTGGCGATGGCAATTAGTTAATAATTCGACTCTTCTGCCCACTAGACCATTTGCTTAAATTATCATGCAATGATATGTAAAAAAATATTAAATACTATTAAACAGGATGTTATAATGTTACAAATTAGATACTTTTACATAGTTATGAACTTTGAACCTAGTTACACCGTGTCACACCTAGTTACCCTATGGTACAACATAGGCTATGTGTCTCTTATCACAGAGGTCAGGCATATGATGTCATACGCACCCACACACATTCCAAAGTCCGTTCCCACTGGAATGGCAACAGAGACCATTGTTATTCCTGGGATTCCCACTTAGAAAGGAACACCAGTCACGAGGTGATCCTAGGGTGGGGGGAATGGGGTTGGTGTGGAGGAATGGGGTTGGTGAGGAGGAATGGGGTTGGTGAGGAGGAATGGGGTTGGTGAGGAGGAATGGGGTTGGTGAGGAGGAATGGGGTTGTGAGGTTGGAATGGGGTTGTGAGAAGGAATGGGGTTGTGAGGAGGAATGGGGTTGGTGGGGAGGAATGGGGTTGGTGAGGAGGAATGGGGTTGGTGAGGAGGAATGGGGTTGGTGTGGAGGAATGGGGTTGGTGAGGAGGAATGGGGTTGGTGGGGAGGAATGAGGTTGGCGAGGAGGAATGGGGTTGGTGGGGAGGAATGGTGTTGGTGAGGAGGAATGGGGTTGGTAAGGAGGAATGGGGTTGGTGAGGAGGAATGGGGTTGTGAGGAGGAATGGGGTTGTGAGGAGGAATGGGGTTGTGAGGAGGTATGGGGTTGGTGGGGAGGAATGGGGTTGGTGGGGAGGAATGGGGTTGGTGAGGAGGAATGAGGTCGGTGGAGAGGAATGGGGTTGGTGAGGAGGAATGGGGTTGGTGAGGAGGAATGGGGTTGGTGAGGAGGAATGGGGTTGGTGAGGAGGAATGGGGTTGTGAGGAGGAATGGGGTTGGTGAGGAGGAATGGGGTTGGTGAGGAGGAATGGGGTTGAAGAGGAGGAATGGGGATGGTGAGGAGGAATGGGGTTGGTGAGGAGGAATGAGGTCAGTGGGGAGGAATGGGGTTGAAGGTGGAGGAAAGGGATAGAAGTTGGAAGAATGTGGTTGAAGATGTAAATATAGGTTTTGATATGAAGAACTACATTAATCGAGATTAAATTGATTATATTAGATAAATTAATGTTTTTCACGCCAACGAACTAAATTAAAGTTTGGTTTTTATTTTGAGCATTCATCTCTAAAGTGAACTGTACTTAGCACTAGTTCCGGAAAAATAGACATGTGACCCTGTACCTCCTGAGGTGCCAAACCTTGCCTAAGAATGTTCTTGTCTCCAAAACTGGAGGTACAGAAGGTCTGCAGTGACTCAGCACAAAAACTGTCTGGCTGATCTCATCAAAACATAAATGTTTGCAAAATCTAATGAAGTAACCTCCAAGTCATTAATTCTGTACATCATTAACAGAAGCCAAGTCTGTAGGTGATAGAGACTGGGTAGCATTTCTTATTGATCTTAGTTATATAACTGAAAATTTAGTTTACAAATATAAAACAAATAATTTGTCCAGTAAGTAGTTTATGAATTTAATTAATACCACTTTGTCTTGATAATTACTTATCTTCTTTCTCAAAATTTAGTTTTGGAATGAATTTATTTTTTTATTACACTAAAAATATAGAAATAAATATAATATTGGTGAAAAAATTGCCGGAACTAAGAAAAAAATTCCCAATAATTAGAGCAATTTTTCCTCAAAATTATGCACCATAAATTAGAAATTGCCAATGTTATCTCAAATCTTTCTATAGCCAATAATGATATCCAAGTAAAGTGTAATCTCCGTCAGAGCATTTATCTGTGTAACTCTCTCATCTGACACGGCAGTAATCTATCGAAGATGTTAACAATCTCCTCAATAGGAAGACAACGCTATATGATGTCATCCTCGCACTGGGAATTCCTCCCAAAATTGCACTCCTCTCAGAGCAGGTCTCAGCACCAACAATTTCTAGAGTCACGAAAATGATCAAACAGTTTTGGATGTAGGTGGACGCGTACTGCGATGGTATTACAACATTGCCCCTACATAGGGTAAGCGTACTGCAATGGTATTACAACATTGCCACTACATAGGGTAAACGTATTGCGATGGTATAACAGCATTGCCCCTACATAGGGTAAGCGTACTGCAATGGTATTACAACATTGCCCCTACATAGGGTAAGCGTATTGCAATGGTATTACAACATTGCCCCTACATAGGGTAAGCGTACTGCAATGGTATTACAACATTGCCCCTACATAGGGTAAGCGTATTGCAATGGTATTACAACATTGCCCCTACATAGGGTAAGCGTACTGCAATGGTATTACAACATTGCCCCTACATAGGGTAAGCGTATTGCAATGGTATTACAACATTGCCCCTACATAGGGTAAGCGTACTGCAATGGTATTACAACATTGCCCCTACATAGGGTAAGCGTACTGCAATGGTATTACAACATTGCCCCTACATAGGGTAAGCGTATTGCAATCGTATTACAGCATCATTACAAAATCATGGATTAGCGTAATATTTTAGCCATTTTCTGCTTTTCCATTGCAAACTGAATTAAATTGATTGTAAAAAAGTAATTTATCTATGACGATAATCAATAGTTGAATGTGAATACTTCTATTGAGTGATCTTCAAATCTTTATTTACTAAATGAGTTGTGACATGAAGTGAATAGTAATTACGAAAATATCCGCTGATTCAACATAAGGGTTCTAAAAATTATTCTAATTATCCGAGATATGTAAAACTGCATGAAGTACATAGTAATTTTCAACGAGAAATTGAAAAGTCTGGGACAGTCATAAGCACTATGATGTTTGTATTTATGTTTCGTACAATTCATCGATTTTACATTGCGCGTTTTTAGGATTCCGAAATTGTGCAACAACCGCGTGAATAGGAAAGACACTTAAAAGTATGAAGCTGGGCTGCCATTGATGGTGAAATCCCTCATAATTGGGGAAAAAGCGCACTACTTGAGGGAATGGAGTGAAATTACCAAGCAATGGTATCTAAGTACCTAGATAGTATGAGTAATTAGAAGTTAGATACCTAAATAAACTAGTTGGATAGCTAGAAGTTAGGAGCCTAGATATACTAGTTGGGAAATTTCAAGTTAGGTACCTAGAAACACTAGTTATCTAATTACAAGAGGGCAGTGGAGGGCGTATGTCATAGGGCGGATCGTATCTGGAGAGAGGGGAGGCTTTGATAAAACGCGCAACCAATCCTAACGCAATGTCGAGATTGATGCGATCGTTAATTCGCACACGAAACCCTTGACCAATCTCGAGATTGCCTCGCAATTTTAAGATCCTCAAAAAGGCACAGCGCTCTGTAAGATAGTCCAAATCGGTAAACTGCTCGGAACATTTTTACTCTTCATTCATGACTAATAAAGAATGTCTTATATTTTTGAATGACGACTTACTTGCATTTACCACAATTTTTCATATATTTTATAAATTACAGCATAGCACGGCTGTGATGATTTAATGTTAAACTAATGTATGCTTTTTATTAACTCGTTGCTGATTATATTAGAAATATCTCTGAAAATAGCTATAAGATATTTTGAGTGAATATCATTATCTGAAGAATCTATCAACATACACGTGTTCAATAATAGATGATGTTAGCTTCAAAATATTCCGTATATTTATCCTCAATAAAAGCTTATAAAAAATGATGTAAGCATCTAAAATGAAGGAATAATAGTTCCGTTGTCTTCGTCCATAATTGTCAGAGAAAACGCTTGACAAACCATCTTGCAAAGGAATGATGATCTCATGGAGTAAGAATTTTATACCGAAATCTTCTGTTACCGAGGGGATAGCAAATCAAAAACTGTCGGTTATTGCTCTGTTGTTCCTTCGCCAACGGAACTTCGATTTAACAGTTTTCTGTGATTTGTTTTTATTTACTGTAAATGTTCACTAGCTTTATAATAACTATTAAACAGTTTTACATTTGCAATGAAGAATTATCAGGTAGAATTTACCCTTGTCATAAAGTGTCATTCATAACTTTTCGATAAAAAAAGTAAGATAAAAAGCTTTCATCGTATATCAATATTACAAAATCTGTAAATATATATACTGTGATAATTAGAATCTCACCAGACATAACAAGCAAACAAAATCAGCATAAGTTAATTTCTTCCTAATAACCAGAGGCAAAACAGAGACATTTTGCACAATGTTCAAACTTAAGATCCTTGTAAAGATCTTCAACAAGATAAGAAAGAAGATTTACATTTGAACATAATACATGATCCGCTTTAAAAAAAAAAGAGATGGATAAATTTATGGGTAAATACATGATAGTTCCAAATCAGGTTTTGAAGTGTAGTTCTCATACATTTTATATTTCTGTTATTCGGAAAAAGCTTGTTTATAAAGGCAGACATATCAATCTAAATTACATTACTTTTATCCTGAGGCCATAACAGCTGTCTATGGGGATAGAAAACGATTTCGAGTTGATAGTCAGTATTGTGAGTGTTTCTGGTGATTTAATATACAACAGAAACAGTGAGGGACTGAAGATAGAACCTTGGGGTACCCTACGAGAGATCTTACTCGTATGGGGTGAGAACCCTCAACAAATATAATGTTAAAAGAACCAGAAAAAGTTCACCTCTAATAGTGTTCTTAGCAATTGAAAATTTTATAAATGTAGTTGCAATATATATATTTTTATTATTATTCGATAAACGTAACTCTAAATTCTTGTAACTTTGAACGATAGTATGAATACATACTGTTAGATACAGCTTACTAATTTCACAAGATGAAAATGGAAACTTGTAAATATAAATATGTACTAGTCGATGTAATTATTTTTAATTTGGTATGGGTACATGCAGATAATTTACCTACATGTAAAATAACTGGTTATTATAAAACTGTACTTGTGAAATTACTAGTTTCTTTGATGGCATTGTATATATTGAGTCAATAATAGTTTCCGTGCCTTTACTAATGTGTGTTCAAATACTGAATGAAGAGATTCGAGATGAAAAAAATATAGAATTTGTTAGAGTTTCAGTCAGAGCTTGTTTGTCGATCTTTGTTAAGTGACTAAATTTTGACTCTAGGTTGATTTAGAGTTAATTGGAATAATTTACTGAGTTTTCTTGCAAATTAAATGCAAATATGTTTTAATAAAAATTTCTAGTCATACTACAAGTCACCAAATTATTCATAATTTACCAAGTAAATTTATTCCTTCAATTTTGATAAAATTGGACAAAAAATAAATATATTTATATTAAGTTGAATCTCTCAGATTCAAATCTACAGAAAAAAGCTTTATTTATTTCAAATATGAATTTTATTCTGATTGTATACATTTATTTCTGAATTTTATTGTTAATACTAATATAATAATTAATATAATATAATTACAGTAGTAATTATATTGTATTTCTGCGTTATGAAGCATTCGAGTAATGAAGGACCTGAGTTATGAAGTATTTTCTATGTTCAAATTATAGAAAACAATATACGTCATGAATTCTATACGTCATTCCCAAAAATATCCTATCTTTAAGAAATTATAAATGGGCTTGATCAATTATTGTTCATGTTTTTTTAACTTTTCATCCTTATCCTTGTCCTTATTTCGTATTAGTTATCCCTCAAAGACTATAGTTTTCTCTAAGATTCTAATCATAGAAAACTATCAGTGTCCTGATTTGTGAAGTGGCTCTCAGTTGTGAAGTAACCGATACTTCATAACTCAGGATTAGAGTTTATTAAATTTATAATATGCAAAAATACGGCAGTTGATAGAAATACTGGAATTAAATGCACGAATTTAAAAGAAACTGTTTCTTATTTCGTTTGTACGAAATTTAGAAATTACAGAACCGTGGAATTATCTTTACAGCTGCTTGGTAGTGTGGATGCAGTTAAACTACAATTCTCTATTTTTGTTTTGCTCAGTAGAACCTTCTTAGGTGCATTGTGTTATTATATTCCAAGCCGTTGCACTATATATAGCTCCTCCAAAAAACTAGTCGTCTTATAGCTGCATGTTCTATATATAGATCTATTTTAAAGTATACTGTTATGTCAAGCCTCCAGTCGCTATAAACATTTAAGATAAATTTGGTATACAGGGTGATTAATAAGTAATGGATTTTTTAAACCATAGTGTACCACTGAAATGAATTTAAATTTCAAAATTGGAATATCAGGAAACAAATGAAGAAATACGAAGTTTTCATTCGGCCTCAAAATTAGCACCCATCCTGCCAACGCATTTTTCAACTCTTCTGGGAAGGTAGCAACAGCATGTCATACCCGTTTTTCGCTGATCTGCTAAGCGGTTCTGTTGATTGATCTGTTAAGACCTGGTAGATCTTCTGTGTTTTTATGAGTCACAACAGCGTCCATTTCCCCCGAAATCAGTAACCTGAGGCGCTAAGGTTTGGGGAGTGAACAGGCCAGGCCATGCGTGTTCGATTCTTCTGCTGATGACTCTTTCTGGAAAATTTTCAGCCAAAAACGCAAAGCATTCATTGGAGCATGTGGACCCTCCGTCCTGTTGTTAGCAATTGTTTCGAATTGTAGAAGTCTCACTTACCGCATACCACAATTTATTCTTCAAAAGTCCTAAATATATTTTTGGAATCAACTAATTCAGCGGCATCAAACCAAACAATTGGTAGCACTCTGCTATCAATCATTTTCATATCCTTTTTTATCGAATCGTCATAGAGAAAGGGGTTAATGGCATTCAATACTCTTGTGTTTTCACGATTAGGATGTGAACTGAGATGGAACCACTTGTCTGAAAATATGGTCTTCTGCGGGTGAACGTTAGTCTGAGAAATCAAATGATAAAAATCTCTCAGACGCGAATTTTTTTTTTCAGTGAGTTCTTGGCCTCATGTGTGAATTATACGGTTATAGCTTTAAATCATACTTCATTTTCTCTGATTTGCATAGTAAGAAGAATCTAATTTTAGTTCAACATGACGAAATGGAGTTTCCAGGTTTTGGTCCAATTTCTTACTGGATCAGCATTTGAGCTGTTGGGTGAAGTTTTGATCGTGCTGTCTGCAGTTCCATATCTTTAAAACGCTTCTAAGACCTTGGTGAAGCCATGCAATTGATAGTGGGTGGCTTTTCTTGCTATTATTCCACACTTCAATAGAAATTTACGTCTCAAACAGCAGGCGATCCTCTGATTCCCTATTCAAGTACAATGAGTTTTTTTTTGTCTACAGAATTTTTTTTGATGCAATTTGGTGAAATTTTTCAAGTGGTTTAAATGCTTGGTCGATATATAAAAAATTCCCATATTAAAGCTAGGTACTAGAAAATATTATTTATTTATAAGTTATTTTATGGTTTATAAAATCCACTACTTTCCAAGCACCCTGTAATCTTCCATTTGATGATTTTTATAAAAAAAAATTAAACTTTTCAAAAAAATGTCTTTCTTAGATATATTTTAAATTATCTCGTTTATTTTCCACATATAATAAAATAAATATAATAGTACATAAAATATATAGAAAACTATAGGTGTACCGCCATATAGTCGGTAAAATAAGACAGGGTGTGCTCTATAGCTATTTTTTATCTGTTCTCAATAGCGACGGTAACTATAGAGACGATTTTACAAATTGCAGACTTTTTGAAGTACCCGTCTGCTTGGAATGGGTTTTTGTGGTAGAAAATGTATGGATACTCTCTGTGAAATCTGACAAAAAATTACCGCAAGAATTAGTTTTTTATCAATTAAAGCAGTTACGAATAACCAATACCTTTTGTTTAGTAATTTTATATAAAAAAGTGTATTTGAGTTTGCATGCAAACAATTTTTTTTAAAGTACTACAATCCCTTTACTCCAATTCTACTGACATATGACTTTAGCTCTTCATCGCCAGTATAATTAACATGAATGCTAAGATGGTAGTATTGTGGTAGTCGGCTGACAGCTTCCCTGTGATTGGCTAAAAGGGACACACCCACATTGTCTGTCTCTCCATTGGCTCTCCATGCCATCACTCTTAGCACTTACCTTGCAACTGAGGAGCTGTTCTGAGGGGGTTTATTGGGGTATTTAATATGATTAAATAGGTATACTCATTTAATAACTAATCTAAATGATAAAATGATTTTACATTTCTTTCATTTTTGAAATTTTATATTCCTTTTTTTCTAATATTATTAGTATTATGCAATCCCTCATTTGATTTCATAATTTTGTGTAGTGTGTTGTATCCTCTAGTTTATTGCACTGTACACTTCATGATTGTTTAATGACCTGGCAGGGAGGTTCGGGGGGCGGCACAGCCCCCAACAAACATATATTTTATGTTAAATCAATAATAAACTACAAAAGTGGCGGACTAATGAATAGTAACCTTTTTTATAAATGTTTGAGAAATAACTAAGTATAAAACGACTTTTATTTTAGTAAAAGAGAACGTTATGGAACTCAGACACTTCAGTATTCGGAAAGTTGGTGCTAACATGAGTTATAATGAGCCAGCCAGAAAATTATGAGTCTTTTTGGTTCGAGCTATGAAAATGGTCACTTTTCGAGCACTGAGGGTGTTTGAATACTTCACGCTAGTTTAGTTTCCGACATTCTCAGTACTCGGTAAATTCATCGCAGTAAATTGATCCCATGGTAAATTCATCGCAGTAAATTGATCCTATGGTAAATTCATCGCAGTAAATTGATCCCATGGTAAATTCATCGCAGTAAATTGATCCTATGGTAAATTCATCGCAGTAAATTGATCCCATGGTAAATTCATCGCAGTAAATTGATCCTATGGTAAATTCATCGCAGTAAATTGATCCCATGGTAAATTCATCGAAGTAAATTGATCCCATGGTAAATTCATCGCAGTAAATTGATCCTATGGTAAATTCATCGCAGTAAATTGATCCCATGGTAAATTCATCGCAATAAATTGATCCTATGGTAAATTCATCGCAGTAAATTGATCCCATGGTAAATTCATCCAATGGTAAATAGTGAAATCCGGAACCTAAAGAATAATTGATTATGCCCGATGCAGCTGAACTAATTAAGAGTCAAAGTGATGTAGGTACTTGTCATAGGTTCTGTCAAAAGTCAATATAGTATGAAAGTAGAAGAGAATATCTTTCTAGAAAACTTGAAAATCCTGGTCGCTTCATGAAACTGTTTTCCGTTGCGCGCCAATGTCTTATTATTTTGCTTTGATTAAACTGTAGTTAACCTTCCAAAATTGTAAAGAAAGAGCATTTTGAATTTTATTTAAAGGAAACTGTTGATTTAGATAAGAAATAACTCACTCAAACCGTTAATTGATTTTAGTGGAGAATTTACTAGTTCTGATATAATTGAAGAGGTAGATCACTGTCCTGATGAGTTCATCAGTCAAATTTTTTGTTTTTATACCAAAGAAATCGGGAGGTGTGAGAATCATATTCCATTTGATATGATAATATGAAAATTGGAATCAAGTTATGCACCACTATTAAAATCGGATCTGACCTCTGAGGCGTTACAGAGTTAAAATAAACTCTTAGCACATGATTGCAAATCTTACTTTACTTTTCGCTTGATTTGAGTAACTTGCTGTTAAGGCCCGTTTACACGCTACTTTTAATTGGAGCGATCTATCGAAATAAAGAGATTGTTACAATGTATCATTCCGTGTAATTAAGGCCCGTTTTCACGTTACTGTAAATTGTAGCGATTTGACTATTTACAATAAATCATATATAATATTCCTTTCTATTATTAACCTTTCTATTATTTGTATTATCTACCTTTATATTTATATTTAATGATGATATACCACGCAATGAAATTACTATGCGATAAATTAACCTTGTGATGAATTTATCATGCGATGAATTTACCACACGATGAATTTACCATGCGATGAATTTACCGCGATGAATTTACCATGCGATGAAATTACCATGCGATGAATTTATCATGCGATGAATTTACCACACGATGAATTTACCATGCGATGAAATTACCATGCGATGAAATTACACTCACCCGGTGTTGCCATAAGTCATAAGCTACCCTTTTCAAATTATAAGTTAGAGAGATATCAATTGTGGTAAATTCTATTTTATTTTTCAGGAGGTCACGTTTACCTATCGATATTAGAATTAGGTAAATTTTGAAAACGGGTCACTTTAGATATTGGTCACCTTAGAAATTAGTCACTTTAGAAATTAGTCATTTCAGAAATTGGTCACTGTACAAATTAGTCAGTTTAGAAATTGATCACTTTTGAAATTGGTTACTTTAGAAATTTGTCATTTTAGAAATTGGTCATTTAGAAATTGGTCATTTTAAAAATTGGTCATATTATAAATTTAGAAATTGGTCATTTTAAAAATGGGTCATTTTAGAAATTGGTCATTTAGAAATTGGTCATTTTAAAAATTGGTCATATTAGAAATTTAGAAATTGGTTATTTTAGAAATTGGTCATTTAGAAATTGGTCATTTTAAAAATTGGTCATATTAGAAATTTAGAAATTGGTCATTTTAGAATTTGATCACTGTAGAAATTGGTCATTTAGAAATTGGTCATATTAGAAATTGGTCATATTAGAAATTTAGAAATTGGTCACTGTAGAAATTGGTCATTTAGAAATTGGTCAGTTTAGAAATTGGTCATATTAGAAATTTAGAGATTGGTCACTGTAGAAATTGGTCACTGTAGAAATTGGTCATTTTAGAAATTGGTCACTGTAGAAATTGGTCACTGTAGAAATTGGTCATTTTAGAAATTGGTCAATTTAGAAACTAAAGTCAATCATTTTCTAGTAACTATTTAGCGAGAATTTAGATTTTTAGTACAGATACAATGAAGGAATTTCCGATTTGAGTTTGTTAAGTGGGTCAATGCCTTCTTACCATTCACTTACCAAGTCCTTAACAATACTCTGTAATGAATAACATTCAAGAAATATGTTACTCATGGTAACAAATAAAACATAGGGACTCTTGTTGTTTAATTTGTACTATAATTTGCATAGCCTATGTGTTTTCCATTACTTAGAACCATATAAATATATACTGTGAAGAAATTGGATAAATATATATTGAAAAACACATTGATCTTCTATATATTTTAAATGAATATAATGAGTTTTACTTTAAAAAAATTATACTTTTTAAAAGTTCAATATAGTTATTAATAATTTTATATAAGATATTCTTTTTGTATAAAAGTAAATCAATTATTTCTTAAGTATTTTGTTATAGCGACATATATCTTCTTGTTGTATCCGTATTTTAAATTCTTGTTTTCAATTCTGTTTTAGATTGTTATGTCTACATCCTATGTTTTTGTTAATACAGTATATGAAATACTTAAAGAAATAGAATTGGAATTGATTGCTCCTGCATGATTATATATTATTATTTCGATATATTACAAAATTATAAGTATTCAAATATATACATATGAAATATATAATAACTGTATTCATACCTAGTCAGAAGAACATACCTTAAAGTTTAATAGAACATATAAAGCTGTAAATCATAAGAGATAATATATGGATACCATTTTGAAGATGATAGTTCTTACTAAAGTATAATGTTATTTAGTTTGTGTACTGCATTAGGTATCTATATATAATAAATGTAACCTATAGCCTTTAAAAATGAATGCTGCATTTGAATAGAATGACTTTCATATGCTTTCTTGAAATTATCATTTTTTTGGAATGATTTCAATTATTTGCATTATAGTAACAAATGTTCCTTTTAATCAGTAATGTTTTCGTCACTATTTTCCATACGGTATAGCGCAATTTACCACTCGATCGTGAAATTCCTTTTGATAATCGTCGATTTTTGATCGATGATGAAAAGATCATCTATCAATGACGATGAATTCTTAGACGAAAATACAAAAGTAAATTATCTTAAAATACAAAAAAAAAATAACTTAGAGTCCATCGTTTTTCGTCAGACATTCCCGACAAAATATAGTCTGAAATTATGATATATTAGGGTAATATACAATAAATAATATGCCGTAATGGACACTATTGACATCTTGATTTTCATGGGGAAATATTGCCGTAAAAATATATCTAAAAGATTAAGCGATATGCTGATCATAAATTTTCCTAACCACTATTTTTTTCAACTTGACTAGCCATTGACGAGTTATTCAAAAGTAATATACCTTATCTAAAATGAAATTATATTAAAATCCATTCCTCTCTTTTGATTGGTTTTCTGTACTAACATGTCAGTCGTATGTTAGGATGATGTATTATTAATTTATTATATAATAATAATATATGTTTTCTAATCTATACACATTAATATTTTATTATTATGTAGTACATCAGTCATATTTTTTTTTACACATAATTTAATTAAGTTTCGTAACAGTTAAGAATATTCGAATAAAATATAATATAAAACAATAATTTGAAATTGTTCCTAACTGTTTGAATATATAGCATGTTATTACCTTCACTTTAACATACACTAATGATAACTAATTGGCATATTTATTTTTCTAGAGTGGGTGTTGTTTATTATAATATTTACATAATTAAGATAAATGTCAATGATAACCTCTCGGTAACTTTTCCCCACTACCCAGGCTAACTTGGTCACCCACATATGCAAGTAAAGATCAAGATCCGATACGAGCCCTATGCAAATTTAACCAACACGTTTTTGTTCTTTGAAGTTTCTAGTCCTTTTTTTACAGAATCCTAATTTTGCCGAGCAGATGTTTCCGCTTTTTATTCTGAAACCTACACGAAAGATGAGACTAAATTGTGAAATTAGTAAAATTAACGAATGATTTAAATGTGATTTTGTCTAGTATTTTACCCGCTGAAATAACATTGTAATATTATTTCAGATTTTTGAGATAATGTAAGTTACGATTGGTATCTAATTAATGGTATCCATGCAGGTATCATGGATACCAATAAAAAATAAATAATATAGTTTGATTTTACATGACCATAGATGTGAAACCAACCAATAATTTGTAACATACTCGAATTTGAAGATTTAAAATATGAAATAATTGTGATTTTGTCTAATATTTTACCAGGTACAATAACAGTGGAATAATATTTAAGTGTTTTTAGATAGTAAGTAAAACAAAGACACGGTTAGGTCTCTGACACTGTACCTTAGGGCAAGACACTCCTTAAGCAACCTCCCTGCAACGTCTCAACAGTGGTTGTTAACCCCTGCATATCCATTATTTTTTTATCAGCAGACAGTATAGCGCCTATTTGTTTGTTGTTTTTGATGGCAGTTTATAGGTTCGCTCGATGGTGCCTAATACATGGCTTCTGTTGGCTTTATTGAGCTTCCTACGTCCCCTGACAACAAAATAAGTTACCACTACTTGCGGCAAGAAGTAGAATGACAAACTCTTGGTTCTATGGAAACCTGAAGATTTTGGTAAGGTCTTACTTTTTGTGAATAAGTGAAGTCAATCTTAAATCAACAAGGAAGTGCTTAGGTTAATAAGGGGACATTTTTCTGGTATTATGGTGTTTAAATTTTCAGCTTGAATCGAATATAAGGTATATATTGTTTATATTTTCATTTTATTAGTGTTTAGAGTGAGATAGAAGTGTTTTGACCTTTCGGTGGCACTACGTATCTATATTTAGTGTTCGGTATAACCCCCTCCAATTACCTCAAGCGAATCAACCTTGTAATTAGATCCACCTTTCACCCAGACTCATTTTGCCGTCTTTGAGACTAGAAAAGGCTCCAAGCAACTGCAATAACGCTGCAGAAATTAACAGCAGAAATAATGATCGACACAGCAAGCAAAAACTAGAAGTGGACCTGCAAGCAATTCGTCGCGCTTCTTTTTAACTCGGGAATATTGTTGCAAGAGGACCAGCAAGAAAGAAAAGGATTGAAAAATGTTTGGAGATTTTATTTACCCTTATAGCCGCAAGGTATGCAGCTAATTTTTGATACATGACCAAGGCTTCAGAGTTTGAATTAGTGAACTCATGATGATAGACCATGGGAGTTAATGCTCATGAATTACGATTGCTTTAGGGAAATAGAACAAAGTCTTTTATGTATCAACTAGTGGATGAATATGAAACATTTGTTATAGTAATAAAAAATAATTTGGTACGAGCTTAGTGGTTTATCCAGGTTGTTCTGAAGCAGTAGCTTCAGATGTGGCTATTGAATTTGCAAGTCATATAGTCTATTAACATCCTAGATGACTTCAGAATTGAGTGTAAGATTCTCAGTCAAAGGAGCTCTCTGTCTAATTTCAGTCAATCGCAAAAGGTAGAAAACGGAAATCTAAAAATGAGATAATTGGGAATATATAATGCATTATTATACTATCAAAAGTAATCAATCTCAGTTAAGAAGTTTAATTATGTATGGTCAATTATTTTCAGCTTAAAAAAATTAGAATCACTCAAGTTTTTCAAAAGTATATAATAACTCAAAACTAAAGAGCTAATAATATATGAGATAGAAATTATAATGGCAATTTAAGAATGGTATTCAGGAATAATTAAAACTGTAAAGGATATCAATAATAGCATATGTTAAGAACAGTGCTGGACACAGCATTGGTGCCAATATAGGGTCTTGCACGCGCATGATCAATTGATGATGTCACATATCCTGCTCAGCACATGATAACCATGCAAAAGTAGTTAGGTACACCCCAAAGGTATACGACTAATTTTTCTATGAAGTTAAAGCGCAATATTTCGATTAGTGAAGGATCTAGTTGAGTATTCAGTTTGATTCTACTCTTAATAAATTGTATAATAAACAGGTAATGGAGTATTGATAAATCATTCGGGTTGCACGCCATTTAAAGATCTCAGCATCAAAAAAACTGGTTGACAGAAAGTCAACGTTCTACCAAATTTATGAAAGGAGAAGCAACCAAATTAGCGAGTGGCCTTCTTAACATGAGAAAACCTGCCTCCAGCGTCCTTGCTGACACAGGCAACTGGTTAGATCGCTTCTTGTGCGGCCTCTGCAACTATCTTGGACGGAGTCATCGACCTTGCAATGTAACTGCAGTGGTTCTTCGGTACTGCATTGAATTTAGTCTCTACCCCTCTGCGGGATTAACTAATTTGCTTCTACTAGTAAGGATCTAACTGGAGAACTAATTTTCAAGTATTATGTATTTTGTAGATAGACCAAATTGTGAAAAAATTTGAAATTGTCCTGCAATTGAATTCAATTGCAATTATGAAATTCTGTTTCAGTTACCCTCACTTAATTTTAAAAAGGGTTTTATTCGTTCATTCCAACCATCGAGGTTTTCAAAGGAGTCAAGTCCATTGCCTCCTGGTTACCCAAAACCTGTTATGGTTATTACTCATGCAGCTGGAGAGAGGCAAACATGTATAAAATATGTATGATTTGCTAGTGCACCTATCCACCATTAAAAACAGTGGAAAAATCCAGTTTTGGGTAAAAAAATACACGTGTTAGTGCGGAATAAAACAGCGTATAATTCCCGTACAATCTGCGCCTTGTTGACTGACTACTGTGTAAGAACTACACTGGCACAGAGGTAGAGAAAAAAACACAGGTCGACCACACCTAAAAGAGACAACATTGAGCGCTTCGACAAGTTTCACTGCTTTGGTAGTTAGCAAACATCATTTTTTAGGGAGGAGAAATTAGTTCTTTCTTTAATCTAGATTAGAATATTCCTGCTTTTAGAATAATAATGAGATAAATGTAGCAAGAGTTACTTTGTGTATTTTCTAATTTACGTAAGACGTAGGAGAGTTTAATGCTATTCATTATTTGTCCGATACTTGAATTTGGTGTGCATTTCTTTAGAAATTTCTCCCATTTACTTCACTTTGATCTGCAATTATTCTTATCCTTGTTTCTTTCGAAAAAATAAACGTAAACTAAAGTTAATTAAAAATCAGGGAAGTACGCGGATTTTCAGAATTGAATTAATTTGCAGTGTATAAAAATATATGTAATAACCAATAAAGCATGCAATTTGCAATAGCATGCAATTTAGTGTATAGCGTTATCAATGGTTCCTGGTAATTTCTTATCAGGTAACTTAATATATTTGATATATTAATAAAATGTTCATAGTTCCTCAAGATAATTGTGACAGAAAAGACTGCTATTAGAGATAAACTTTGTAAGAGATAAGAAAAATTAAAGGAATTTAGTAAATAATGCTAATGACCATTTAAATTTTTAAATTTACAACCAATGCAGGAATATAAAATTTCAAACACACGGGGAGTGGGGGAGGATAGTTTGAAAATTAATGCGAAAAGTTCTATGGCGATAATTTTATTAATAAGAATAGGGCAAACCAGCACGACGACTTATAAGGTTTTCGAGTACCAACCATAATATCTTTTATGATATTGAGCAAGATGACTCTAACCTGTAATCATATCAAATAGCCTAATAAGTTAATAAAAAGGTAGTTTGTTTTATTTAAAAGATGAAAGTAGGTTACTTGTTGATTTAGGTTAATTATATACGGATAGTTTTAGTTAAAATCATCTTTTCTCATCAAACAAATTAATTTTGTTTTCGAAAGAAAATCTCGGGCAACTCTTGATTTCTATCGAAATATTATAATTTCATAAGGAAATATGTACCTATATTACAACTTCAATAACAAATGCGTTTTTGAGCAAGGTAAAATGAATCAGATGCAGTTAAATTGTTAGGTATATGCATAATTTAATGTCCAGTAAAATGAACAGAACGGTATCTGGAATTTAACGTTAAAATAAAGAACGGCAGAAAGGTTACCATCTTCTCAGCATTTTTTGTTAAAGTGAACTAGTTAGGTATATTCATGATCCGGGTTTGCTAGTCCCCTTAGTTACAGTTACTCTAGTGAATTTAACAGTAATAAGTTAGACATTAGATGTTAGTACTTGCTTGTGTGAAGTACAGTTCTTCCTATCTGCAGGGTATGAGGTTTGAGTACACACCAATCTGTTAATTATAGCTAAGTTAGATGAGTTGCTAGGCTGCTACCGAATCAATTAGCTTTGCTCGCATTTGTTGCTATGGACTGTGGTCAGGAAAACGAGAAGATCTCTCCCACACTCGCCATCACAATATCTGTACAACTTTTAGTACCTATATTCAAAGAAAATCTGAAAATTGATAATTTCAGAATTAGCCTATTCATAAATATACGCATCTTTCTTACTAGCTAGTCAAGTTCATCTTAATGTGTATGATAATAGTCTTTGATTAATGTTAATTGATAATTGTGATATTCAAAAGTATTTAGTTACTAAAGTACTAAAATCTCAAACATTTTCCTTGTGAATGAGACTGTGACTGCAGTTATTCATATTTTCATCCTACACTCGAGGCTAAAACACACAGCATGTAATCAGTTGCGTCATTCAATCATTTTAGTGCAGGATTTTCCAAGAAAACGGATACGTTCACTTGATCTATGAACAGGAGTAATATTGCGATGGTTAGTACGTCATGAGTTCCTATGTGCAGAGTAAATTCTTCTGGTTACTTCTTTAAAAACTAATGTTTTAAACCACCCCTGCAAGGAGATCCTAAGTAACTTGTTTTGCTTATTAGATAAAGGTGACAAATGATTGCCCCAACAGGTTCCCTTTTTCTTGGCGTAAACAGGACTGTGAGTTGATGTATTACTTTCACAGTAATGCTTCCTAACTGCGTCTTAAATCCTTCAGCAGAGCCAAGGAGTGACCCCATTGACCTTCAGGGCCCGGGGGGAGGACGCGACTCTTCGGGAGGAGATTAGCTGCTTTAACGCTGGGAGTGGAGTGGAGAGAAGAGGGAATTGGAGTGGAGGGAAGTGGAGAGTGGAAGGGGAATGAGGAGAGGGAGAGTGGAGTTGAAAAAACTAAGAAGAGTGTAGTTTATATAAGAGTAAGATGAAGTATAATCTTATATATGCTAGACTTAAAAGAATTAAATCAAAATCAGAAAAGTTTCCCTTGTTCTGATTTACGTAATCGTAATCATTATACAAATTCATTTATAGTTTTGTAGTCTTTTCTCAGATCATTAATGTATTCTAAGAAAGAATTAAAGTATAAAATTGTTAACCATCACATCATCTGTTTGTAATAGTGAAGGAAAATTTACATGCAATGCTCTTATAGGTTATAGAGCCACAATACTCCCTCATTTTTTCTTCTCCCGAAACCTACTTTCTATCACCCCCCAGTGGTTACTTCTTGCGTTTTTTCCTGTGAGAGAACGTTATCGGTGCTTATCGTTGAAAATTTATGCAGTCAAATGAATTATCTCATGATAAGAAATATGATCTATTTAGGAATTACATCATCAACAGTATTAACTAAATATTGCCAACGTACCATTCACAAACCAGTAAATGCGATATTGAAGAAACAAATAAATTGATCAGTTAATAGAAACACACAAAGAATTGTAAAGGTCAGTTGTGTGTATGTGTGTCATACATGATGCTAGTTGCTGTTTTTTTTATCTCCATCCTGTTAGGTACAGCTAGTAGATCCGTCTTTCAGTTTGCACTTTCTCCACCTGACTTTTTGTGAGGCATTAGTTACTCCATTGGAACCTTGGAGACTGAGTAAGAAACCAGCGGAAAGTTCAAAGAATTCCTGTCAGCAAGTTCTTCGATTATTTATCCTAGAAGAGAAAGTCGATAAATATGAAGTCAGGGAAAAGGTATTCAATCAGTTTATCCTAATTATCCATATATAACAAACCATTGACTGACACCATTTCTTACCGGGAAAAGTGAGTCGTAAGCAGAATAAGAAGACAGATGTTACTGAAGGTGATGACTGGCAGGCAGCGCTAGCACATCATGGCGCCAGAACTAGCATGAGCTTGCACACTGATGAGGCGATACCAGAGTGGTGCAATATAGCCACTAGTTCAGCACAAACTTAACTTATATAACAAATGCTAACACTAAAATGATTCAAGCAAATTTTTGATTAACTTCATTCAATTTGTTCGATGATTTTCAATGAATTCTTTCAGAAGGATAGTCATAAAGTAATTTAGTATTTAAAGTCAATATATAAATAGTATACAGCTAAATAAAAGCATTAGCAGTGTAATTCAATACAGTTTATGTTTTTCTAACAGCTTTAGGTGCATCATGACTCAGTGTTGCGACAATGTCCTAAGCTCGTGCCTTTGTTTATAAACATATCTAATTGGGTCACTATGTGATTGCTCAGCACTTTTTGCTTTCTCATTGGGTTCAGATGTCAAATGCCTTAGTAACGATCTGGCTCCTAGGTTGCCGTGTCGTTGCCATTGGTCCTTTGTTAGCTAGAATGCTTTGACTAGTAGTCTGGTGTTTTCATTTAAACACACAAAACCACATTTTAGTTTTGGTTTCCTCTTAGAGAAGTTTGACAATCTATAGCATTTCTAGGAAGCATTCAACTTCTAAGATGATGTAAGAGGATCTTAACTGAAGTACTGATAAGAAAATGTTTTAGTGAAATGAAAGTGTCAGGCAGTGTAATCTATTACTGATAGTGACAACTTCCGTCGCTTGATTTCATAACATAACATGACTTGCACTTTATACAATTTGCAAAGTTAGGCATATGTTTAGTGCTGAAAATGTCACTGTTTATCTAATTAACTTTAAGCACACTTTCAAAATAATCTCCACTGAGATGATTAACTTATTTCTTATTTACAAACACAGCAAACTCACTTACTTCAAAACAAAATATACCTGTTAGTCAACTCATTACAGTACTGTCTAGTCTGCATCTGTAGTGTGCTATCTGACTGCAATTGGAGGAAAAATAGTTGTAAATTGTTTCCTTGATAACAACTATTAATATTAAACTAGGCTAATTTAGCGGAAATGATAACTTTTCCTATTAGTTCATACGTAGAATTATTGTCATCTTAACTTATTCCTGTAAATTTTGTTCATCGATTCTCCCAAAATAGGATTATGTAATAGTTCTAATTCAGATCAATGGATTAAGATATACAAATTAAGATGTTTTATCATCCAATGAGAGTTCTCAGAAGAGAATGATTACGTCATCGCATTGGCATACCTCTAGCTTATTGGTTGTTGAGTGGACAATGGATCTCTTGAGGTCAAGGAAAGAATTGTCACTCCGAACCTCCAAGAACGGCTACCCACCGCCTACCTATATTTGCTTCTTCTGAACCGGATCCTCGGGCAGAATTTTTTTACTTATGAAGAACCACGCGTTTCATAGCTTAAGGTGATTTTAAAAGAGAAACAACCACAATTGCGAATATTTTTGTATTACTTCTTGAGTCAATTATTAAGATTATTTACTCTGTATCAAATATTTTATTTCGCTGCTAAATATAATTATAAAGCAGTAACTTTAATTATTATATGAACTTACTCGGTGGGGCTGACATTCATATATGAACAATGGACGTAAAGAGAATGGCCTCAGGACCATAATTACAATAGACATAAATGATGAAACTTGAATTGTTTGCTTGTTTGCCTGAACAATAATAACCAGTGAGCATTTGAACATATGGAGATTGTACCTTCACCTGGCCTCCTAAGGTGGGGGTTTCTGCCCTCTAAGGTGGGGGCTTCTGCCCCCTAAAGTAGGGGTTTATGCCCCCTGCGAAGAGTCCTCATGGAGGTCATTGGAGAGGAAGGGAAAGAAGATACCGTGGATTCAGCTGAGACTTTCGCCTGTAACCTGTTTGGTAAATCACAAAGCCAGGGTAGAGAATCAGCATATCGGAGTGATTAGGTGTGTTATACGGAAATCTGACAAAGATTAGGTGTGTTATACGGAAATCTGACAAAGATTAGGTGTGTTATACGGAAATCTGACAAAGATTAGGTGTGTTATACGGAAATCTGACAAAGATTAGGTGTGTTATACGGAAATCTGACAAAGATTAGGTGTGTTATACGGAAATCTGACAAAGATTAGGTGTGTTATACGGAAATCTGACAAAGAATAGGTGTGTTGTCCGGAAATCTGACAAAGATAAGGTGTGTTATACGGAAATCTGACAAAGATTAGGTGTGTTGTACGGAAATCTGACAAGGAATATGTGTGTTGTCCGGAAATCTGACAAAGATTAGGTGTGTTATACGGAAATCTGACAAAGATTAGGTGTGTTGTACGGAAATCTGACAAAGATTAGGTGTGTTGTATGGAAATCTGACAAAGATTAGGTATGTTCTACGGAAATCTGATAAAGATTAGGTGTGTTGTATGAAAATCTGACAAAGATTAGGTATGTTCTACGGAAATCTGATAAAGATTAGGTGTGTTGTATGGAAATCTGACAAAGAATAGGTATGTTCTACGGAAATCTGATAAAGATTAGGTGTGTTGTATGGAAATCTGACAAAGAATAGGTATGTTCTACGGAAATCTGACAAAGAATAGGTGTGTTCTACGGAAATCTGACAAAGATTAGGTGTGTTGTACGGAAATCTGACAAAGATTAGGTGTGTTGTACGGAAATCTGACAAAGATTAGGTGTGTTGTATGGAAATCTGACAAAGATTAGGTATGTTCTACGGAAATCTGATAAAGATGAGGTGTGTTGTATGGAAATATGACAAAGAATAGGTATGTTCTACGGAAATCTGACAAATATTAGGTGTGTTTTACGGAAATCTGACAAAGATTAGGTGTGTTCTACGGAAATCTGACAAAGATTAGGTGTGTTGTACGGAAATCTGACAAAGATTAGGTGTGTTGTACGGAAATCTGATAAAGAATAGGTGTGTTGTACGGAAATCTGTCAAAGATTAGGTGTGTTGTACGGAATCTGACAAAGATTAGGTGTGTTGTACGGAATCTGACAAAGATTAGGTGTGTTGTACGGAAATCTGACAAAGATTAGGTATGTTCTACGGAAATCTGATAAAGATGAGGTGTGTTGTATGGAAATATGACAAAGAATAGGTATGTTCTACGGAAATCTGACAAAGATTAGGTGTGTTGTACGGAAATCTGACAAAGATTAGGTGTGTTGTACGGAAATCTGATAAAGAATACATAGGTGTGTTGTACGGAAATCTGTCAAAGATTAGGTGTGTTGTACGGAATCTGACAAAGATTAGGTGTGTTGTACGGAATCTGACAAAGATTACGTGTGTTGTACGGAAATCTGATAAAGATTAGGTGTGTTGTATGGAAATCTGACAAAGAATAGGTATGTTCTACGGAAATCTGACAAAGATTAGGTGTGTTCTACGGAAATCTGACAAAGATTAGGTGTGTTGTACGGAAATCTGACAAAGATTAGGTGTGTTGTATGGAAATATGACAAAGATTAGGTGTGTTCTACGGAAATCTGACAAAGATTAGGTGTGTTGTACGGAAATCTGACAAAGATTAGGTGTGTTGTACGGAAATCTGACAAAGATTAGGTGTGTTGTATGGAAATATGACAAAGATTAGGTGTGTTCTACGGAAATCTGACAAAGATTAGGTGTGTTGTACGGAAATCTGACAAAGATTAGGTGTGTTGTACGGAAATCTGACAAAGATTAGTTGTGTTGTACGGAAATCTGACAAAGATTAGGTGTGTTGTACGGAAATCTGACAAAGATTAGTTGTGTTGTACGGAAATCTCACAATGATTAGTCGTTTTATGCATAAATCTGTAAATGATTACTCGTTTCGAACGGAAATTTGAATTAGGTATGAACTGTAAGAAAATCTATGATTCATTGACTTTTCTTTTATTCACATTTTTCCGTTTCTCCGTATCTAATGGTGATGTATACTACTGAGATATACGGTACTGCCTCTCCTATACTCGCTAATCATCTTTTCCGTGGTTTAATCAAGACAAAAGAAGAGGGCTTTCCCCACCTATTTGCAACAACACTATCTGGGTTTAGTGTCTTTACTATCCATGTGTGACATTGTGCCAGTACGTACTAACCTGTTAGTTTTTATGCAGCACCTGACTGTAGGTATAGCCTATAGCTGCTCTCTAGGACTTTGGACTCGCTAATGATGAACTCTCTACGCAACCAACAGGAAAAGGGACATAATTGCTTAATTCGATCGAATTCTTCTGGTAATATCTAAGGTTTTACGTTGAATTAAGCTTTTAATAATTATTTTGATGAGTTCAAATTTTGAAAGATTTGTTGAAAAAATGTCGTTGTCGACAGTAAAAGTTAGATATACAGGGTGTCTCATTTCAGATCCGACAAAATTTAACAGTTTGCATAAAAAAACAAAAATAAGAACATTTTGAGGAATATCAAAATATCCAAAACTCTTCGTTATCGAGATATTGATACCCTGATTCTAGAGTAATTTTCTGATAAACATAGGGAATTTCACATAGAAAACACTTTGAATCTCGAAAATTTGAATTATCAAAACTGTTTAGTTTTCAAGATACTGACTTTTTGAAAAATTTTGCCCTAGAATCGGGGTATCGATATTTCGATAACGAAAAATTTTCAGACATTCGGTTATACCTAAAAAAGTTAAAGTTTTTTCTATGCAATCGCTGTTAAATTTTGTTGGATCTGAAATGGAACACCCTGTATAACGAATTAACTTTAAAAATTACCATTTCAATTATGCTAATAAATACCAAGAATTATTGAAAATGATAAGTAATTAAATATGCATGTGATATTACTACTTTTCAAGTGCATATTATACTCAGAAATAAAGTAGCCCAGACTTCTTTTTTATTGGTTCCGGTGAGATAAGTTATCATTTGTTGGAACATTTTTGTTGTATCAGTCGTCTCATTTGGTGAGGTATACCGAGGAGTTGGCAACACTGATTATCAGTGCAGTACCGGGAATTTTTCAGATAACGGCCTGATTATGTAGGTGATACAAATGTTTTTCCAACGACCTCATTAAACCAGGTTAGAATGGTTGACTGTTGCTAACCTACTGTCTAACTTATTGAAAATGTTTCAAATTTATAGTCTAATGAAAGATAACAATTTAATATCTACCTATCGCATCTGAAACAAATTTCAGAGTCTAAAATACAGTTTCGGAATCTTGGTCTCAGCATCTGAAAGAAAATGCATTATCATTTACTCTACATAGTTCTTGGAATTTCTATACCACTGCACTGTTATCTGCCACTGACTGCTCTGTCCTGCATTGGCGTCGTCGGTTCGTTATCTACTGATAGCAGTTGGATTTCCCCACGATCTTCTACCATAACCTAATCATTTGAACCGAGGCATCCTCTCGATAAGCTAGTGTTTCTGTTATGGTGTCATGCAGTCTTTACCTTACTTTGCATACCATTGGCAATGCATGTAACTCTTGCCAGAAAAAATTTAGAATGCTAATTTTATACAATTATTAAAATTTATATGATAAGAAATTTTATCCAGCTATAATGAATTTCGTTATTTATCCTATTTAAATAAAATATACTAATGACAAAAATTTATTTTCATCGAAACAATTTTATAAAAAAAAATCGAAATTATATGTGAAAGAAATTATTAATTCGTCAAACCCAAAATTTCACTTATTTCTGATTTTTTTTTTGAATATTTCGCCGAAATAAATCTCCATTGAAAACTATTTTTATTTTTTCATTTTTTTACATTCAATTTTTTTAAATTCAAATTTAAAGAGAAAAAAAACTCTGATGACTTCATAACTTCCTCCAGTAGTTGGCGGATATGTCAAGTGACTTCATATGTACTACATGTCTGACTAACAGCATAACTGCAGAACTCACATACCTAACAATAATTGGTGTATCTTTATAGATGATGTCATTTCTTGAGATTACTTATCGGTGTGATTCTTATCTCCAGTTGCTGATATCAATGCCAATTGAAAGAAGTAATATGCATATGAGAATATTTCCATGGTTATCATGTACAAATAATATCAATTATATTTTTTAAAACTATTTCCATAGTTTTTATTTAATAGATTAAACTAACTAAAAAAAAATTATCAAAAAAAAAAAAAAAAATTATGTGTTTTTTTTTTCTCAAAAGTTTAAAATAAATGATAAATCCAACAACGAAGTCCTGATTAATACATATCACATTCAAATAATAATTCTGTTCAATTTTATTTACTCTACCATTTTCAATAGGGTATACATTAGCAGTTCTAATAGACGGAAAAAGTCGATATAATTGTTACCGCTTTGTTAGTTTCTTAAAAGAAGTCTGTGTAATTTTGAATGATTGTTTATTATCCTTATTTTGAACTCATGAAACTTGAATTTAGGGTCCATTTTAAATAAGTACACATATAAGTTAACTAACTGATAGTATTTTGTAAGTATATTCTTATTAAAATTCACTACTTACAGCACGCTACTTACCTTACCTATCGATTACTTGTATCTAGTTGGTACATTTTACTATTTGCAACATTTCATGCTCTATACAATAAAAACTTTGAAACACGTTTTAGTTAATAAAGAGAAGTTTCAGACACTGCTTTAGGTGAATAATATCTATCAGACAAGTAGGTATAAAGATATGACACCATCTCTTGTTTCAGGGAATTTACCATCACTATTTTTTGCACTGTTGAAATGTCACTTCAGAACAACAGCACCAGTCGAATGTTGTTACCAGAGTAATTGCCACTTAAATTATGGATAAAAAAGGAACATTTGAAGAGTGATGCATGTATTATTTGCTAACATGACGATTTAGTTGTCAATGAGTTCAGTTTAAAGTTGTTGTAAGAGAAGGAAACGTAAAATATTTATTTTAATCATGCGAAAAATTACAGCGTGTATCACTTCGAGGTTAACGATAGTCTTTTTCATATTTTAGATATTTCTGTATTAAAACACAAGAGTTAAAACACAAGAATAAATAGCGTTAATATCTTAAAACTCTATGGTTTCCAGATTATAATAAATTTTGTTTATTGCTACAGTAAGATTTCCAAAAAAGACAAAAACTACCGACACTTTCAAGTTTGCGAAATAATAAAAATAATCAGGAGAAATCTTATAAATCTTTCAAACTCTTGCCTAGTTTTACTTTTATTGTGCTAAAAGATGACTAATTATGTATTACTCAAAGTAAGGTAGTTTATCATATTACATGGCAAAAAATTGTAAACTAAATGAAAATTTATTAAAAGCCTCTACTGTCTTCTTTCGCACCATTTATTTGTATTACTAATTTATCACACTGTAGATCACTAATAGATCACACTGTAGATCACTAATAGATCACACTTTAGATCACTAATAGATCACACTGTAGATCACTAATAGATCACACTGTAGATCAATAATAGATCACACTTTAGATCACTAATAGATCACACTGTAGATCACTAATAGATCACACTTTAGATCACTAATAGATCACACTGTAGATCACTAATAGATCACACTGTAGATCAATAATAGATCACTCTAATACGTAGATCACAAATATATCACACTGATACATAGATCACTAATAGATCACACTAATACGTAGATCACTAATAGATCACACTAATACGTAGATCACTAATAGATCACACTAATACGTAGATCACTAATAGATCACACTAATACGTAGATCACTAATAGATCACACTAATACGTAGATCACTAATCACTCCTCAGTGCCAGGTTATCCAATTGAGGATGTAACATTGGCGTTACATTCACTTCGATTGTAGTTTCTGGAAATGAACAGGAGGAGCCAGCCTTATGATAGGTAGCTCGTACTGAGCAGTAATTAGTAATTTGTCTTCTAGGTCTCTGATACAAAGTTCGTAGTAACGAAGGTAGTTCGTATATTAGAATGTATAACATCAGTAGAGCTAGTTTAGGGGTGTGATTGGAATGTGAGGAATTTACAGCAGGAGCCACTTGACCTACGGGATCTTGCGGAGAAGTTTTTGTGGGAGTTGTACGTCCTTGTCATTTCAAGCAAGGCTGTCTAGGAGAAAGGAGTTAACCACCTTCTACCCCTAGTGTCAGCAATTACCTTAGGATTGACTAAGTAAAAGATTCGTACCAGAACTTAGTTGTTTGCTTGTACTGGTCATCCCATGAACTTCCTCGTGTATTCAAAATTCTTTATATTATATTCTTAAGCTTTAGCAACTAATGGCACCCCAGAAACCATATTTTCTGGTTGCTATGGAAGCACCAGTTTATTTACCAGTAAGGTTTGAACTCTGGTGTTTTTGTAAGAGTACGTGACCCTTCCTGCATATGACAGGGCATTGTGGACTCGGTGTCCTATCTAGGTCACTGGGTCAGGTTCACATGGCCTTTCAGTTGCCCGATCATCAAATTAGCATCGGTAAATTGGGTCACACAAACTGATCTTTCACCCCTATGGATAGTAAATTATTTTAAGTCTTACGACAGATAATGAAGTGAAGATCAAATATTTTATATTATTTAAAGGTATAATTTGTAAAATTTAACATCCAAAAATTCTCAAATTTCATCGCCTAATTTACCCAACATTGGATTTCATGCGTTAAAGATTCTATAAAAAAATTGTAACATAATCTTTGACTTGATTTAGTAGTAAGTACCTACCTATCATTTCATAATTAAATTACACAGTGTTCTAGTAGTACTTAATAATTTTAAAATGATAATTTTTAAGTATAAAGTACTAAATTAAATAATTTAAAGTACTTCTATATAAAAAGTACTTAGTAATATAAATTAAAATATTCCAGTTACATACATTTATTAATTAATTTGCTTTGAAATGATCCAATAGTTTAAATTACATTGTACAATGTGTATATTACATATCATAATCCAAAACATAGAACGGTTATTATTCTAAATAAAGAATATAAGGTACAATTTGTAACATGTTAATTGAGCAAAAAATGATTTTTAGCAACACACACCCGCTCAAACGGCAAAACTCCGGGACAATCCCATCGGGGAAATACTTCTTAGCGCCATGAACGTTAACCCTATTTATCGGGCAACTCAAGGATAAAATGATACCACGTGGTTAAAGCCTTTAGATACGGTGAGAACGTTTGCAGATTAAAACATTCTGATGGGAAATCTTGTACACTTGTAACACGTGTTAATTAATAAAACTTTCAATAGACAGTTTATTAAAAAATTGATTGTTAGTGTATTAAAATATTTCTTTTTTTGAAATCATGTTGAAATATAAATAGTATTTCGATTTGAACTAAAGCTTAATTACACCTTCTGTATAAATAATTGTAATAATTAAAACAATTTATTATTGAAATTTCTGAACTATATTTAATCTATGCAATTAATTATCAAGTAACTAGTTGTGTAATTCATAATTTGACTAGACATAAATTATTTAAAATAAAATAAAATTATCAAAAATATCTATGCAGATAGAATTATCAATAATTATCAAATTCTTCGAGAAATATAGTAATAGCACTATAGTTACCTAGTAATAGCACTATAGTTACCTAGTAATAGCACTATAGTTACCTAGTAATAGCACTATAATTACCTAGTAATAGTACTATAGTTACCTAGTAATAGCACTATAGTTACCTAGTAATAGCACTATAATTACCTAGTAATAGCAGTACAGTTACCTAGTATTACCCAGTAATAGCAGTATAGAGTTACCTAGTAATTTTCCAGGCAATGGTTTGGAATGTTCCCTCCCATAGCCACTTTACTAATACTAATTAGTAGAGAATTAATGAATATGGAAATGAAGTTTGGGTAAATTCCATATAATAATTATTAGTGAAGGAAACTTCCATGGGGAACTGAAAAAGTGGTGATGTGAGTGGTGGTGGTGTGAATGGTGGTGGTGCGAGTGGTGGTGTGAGTGGAGGTGCGAGTGGTGGTGTGAGTAGTGGTGTGAATGGTGATGTGAGTGATGGTGTGAGTGGTGGTATGAGTGATCGCAAGGAGTCACAAGGATAAAGGGACAATCAAAAGTCACGATATGCCCATCCAAGGAAGACCCCTGTTGACTGACAACTGTGCACTCGACTCTTGATTAGCAACTGAGCATGTACTCTCTCTCACCCACTACCCACTTGGAGCATATGCACTCCAACCCGTATTACAGAACCTGACAAAGGAAGAACCTCCACCAGGCGTAGGAAGACAGTTTTGTTACAATAATGGGCTCCAAGATTTATCCTGGAATCACTGCCCCCCTTTCACGGGGGGCTGAGTATTCCCTGAGACACTGCCCTGAAAGTATTCCCTGAGACGATGACAGGGCACAGGGGTTTTCTCTAAGTCGGTTGAAGTTGTAGTGAGAGTACTGTCACAGAGTCGAGAGTCATCGACACTCTCATTTCAATTCCGAAGTCAAATCAGTGAGCCGCTTGACAACTGAGTAAGCCAGTTAACAGAGTATCCTGCCAAGTTGCCTTTTGAATGAACAACAGTCAGGCTATTGACAACATTTTCTGGCAGCCTGTTCCTAATCTTTACCAGCATGAAGTTCACTGGCTGAGCAGTGGTGAACCTGGGCGGACACGTGGTTTTGGATGTGGTCCACAGTTTCACACACAGCGAAAAGTAGTCTTCGGGATCAAGTCGACATATTCCTTGAAGAATATTAAAAGTCTTAATGATTTGACCCCTCGAACGTCGTTGCTCTAGCGTGAAGAAGCCCAGGTTCTTCTAATCGATGTGCGTATCCTTTGGATCCGACTTTAGATACAAGTTTATTCGCCCGCGCTTGCATCCGTTCACACCGCTGGATATCCACTAGCAACGTCGGTGTCCAGAACTTAACCGAAAACTCTAAAAGAGGTCTTAGCAGGGAGTTGTTTGCTGTTCAGAGTAAGGACAGTCTCTCTCTTTCGGTATCTGAATTGCCTCTTGATGCACTCTAGGATCTTGTTTACTCTCTTCTCACCTGCCACACACTGTAGAGAGAACTTGAGATCGATGGTGATGATCACTCCAAGATCCTTCTGTACATCTGTTGGTCTTATTGGGGCTCCAAGTAGAGTTTAGGCAGTTTCAGTGTTTCTACAACCAGCATGAAATACTCCACATTTGTTCACGTTGAAGAGCATCTGCCACTTTTTCGTACATTCTACGATCTTAGAATGGCCTCTGGACTTGCAGCGCTAATGCCAATATTTGTGTCATCAGCAAACTTGAATAACCTAATTATGAGTCCTACGTCAAGGTAATTTAAGTAAATAACAATGAGAAGAGTATCAATGACTAAACAATTGGGAACCACGATGGTTACGGAGCTCCACACAGAGGCCACGCCATTGACCACCACACTTTGTCGTCTGTTATTTTGCCATGACCTGATCCATTGCAGGACTCGAACACCCACACCAATAACTACAATTTTTGCTATCAGCCTCTAACGAGGTACCTTTTCATAGGCCTTCTTGAAACCATCTATGACGATGTCAACAGCTTTGGATTTGTCATGCTCACGAAGAACGTAATAGAAGAACTCTAGCAAGTTTGTTAGGCGTGACTTCCGGCGAAGAGAGCCATGCTGACTCTTTCCTATGAACTGGTGTTCTTTTATATAAGCCACAACTCTATCCTTGAAGATGGATTTAAGCAAGTTTTCTGAAACCAACGTCCAACTAATCAGCCTGTATTTGCTGATGTTGGTGGTCTCACCTGTCTTGAAGATTTGGGTCACATCAGCGACCTTTATGTCGTCGGTGACCTCGCCCGACTCCAGAGACACATTGAAGATCTGTTGCAGATGTGCCGAACAGTCATCCTTCAAGTTCTTCATCACTTTCGGTAAGAATCTATCAGGAACAGCTGCCATGCTAAGGTTCAGCTTGCCAAATTTGTCCATTACCTCCTCAACAGTACAAACAATATCAGTCATAGCATTCGCCCATCGTAGTGAACTACGGGCACAGAGATGTCAAGCGCATCCTCTCTGGTTAAGACACTGGCAAAAAGTTTGTTGAGTTCATCGACGATGTCCAAAGTTGCCAACACTCCTTGGGTTGTCCTGATTGGTCTAATGGAGCTTCTGGAGGGCTGCCTGCCATTAATGCAAGCGAATAGCTCCTTAGGGTTGACCCCACAAGTCAATGCAACCCTGTTTTCCTCCGCTACTTTAGCTTGCCGCACCATTATTTTTACCAATCTCCGTTGGTCTGTTAGAAGTTTCTCAGTTTCAGAAGACGGGTGAGTCTTGGCTAAAACATATTGTCGTTTCCTCCTCCGTATCTCTCTGCCAGGACGAACCTTCACGGAACCAAAACCTTTTCCTATGTATGGGATTAGTATAGAAGAATCTGGGGTGAGATTAGGGGATCTGAGGGAGGGTCAGGGGGATCAAACACGATCACATCCTGAGTGCAGTCTAATTACTTGGGTCGTTTCTTCAAAACGTCATCAAAGCTTATTGTATGACTACGTGCTCTTCTGGCGTTAGCTGACATCGATTCCGTACATCTGAAGATGTGGCAATTTCTAGTGCCGGCTTTAGAGGTTGCAGAAGCATATGATTCCGCTTGCAGTTCCTCCGGTCGAGACTGCACTGCATATCTCTTCGTCATCCTCCTCTCAAGTCTTCGTTTTCTCTTCTTATGATTCTGGTCCTCCTTCAGTGGCTTGAGAGGCTTGAGCAGCTTCAAAGCCAGCTGTTTGGCAAATAAATTGTTGCCTCGACCACTGAAGTTTATTCCGTCCTTCCAGTACCTCTAACTTGCAGCTTCGATCCACTCTTCTTCCTCTCTGACGGGTTTTTGGTCTGGCACTTTCGACAATGTTCTCTGGCTCATGAGGTCACTTCCATAGCCACTGCAGATGTGGGTGGTTTTGGGGGGCGTCTCAACTCTTGTATGTCCAACCGACACTCCAATGAAATCTGTACCGATATCAGAGGGCTGATGGTGGTGCTAGGAACTCGATCCACTCCCAGATTCTATCAACTTCTTCCGAGCTCCCCGTTTGTCGCACTTCTTGACGGTCTAAACTTTTACTGAGATCAGAAATGATCTTCTCGTACCTTACGAAGTTTTCGGCCTGACCCTCAATTTTGAGAGAGAGCTCGAAAAAAGCCACTTGCTTATCCATGGGAGGTCCGCTCCTTTCCTCTCTTTGAAGTCGATGGACCACTTTTTCTTTTTGCACCTGAAATATTCATGCTTGAGTGCACCAGATCCGTATTTCATATTCTGGAGTCCAGGCGGGACGTCACGGACTCCTGTCTCCCTCCCTCTCACTCATGATCTGGTAGCCTGACTAGCATATCTTCCGGTGTTCACTGCCTGAGTAAACTGCTCTGGGTTGTTGAACATCGACATGGGTGGGGGATTGGGGCTCTCCCAAGTGGTGTGAGTGGTGTTGTGAGAAGTGGTGTGAGTGGTGGTGTGATTTGTGATGTGAGATGTGTGAGTGGTGATGAGAATAGTGGTGTGAGTAGTGCGTGGTATGGGCACTAGGACTTTTCCCTGCAGGACTATTCCACGCCGGACTTTTCCCGGCCTATTCTTTTCCCCGCCGGTCTTTTCCCTGCCGAATAAAATACTAGTATTTTGGGCTATTAAATTATAATATTAATAAAACTAACCATTAATCAATATAAGACACATTTTATTAACAGACTTACACAACAATAGTCTAATTTTAGCTTTGATTTCCATATGTGTCCATATTGGTCGCTTTTATTTTAAAACTGTGCCTTCGTAAATTTGCATATAATTAAGATATGCTACAAAGTTCAAACATTATGGCAATACTAAGAGATTGCCAAATGTCGCAATTTAGTCTAAGCAGCTAAGATTAATTCAGTTTATTCCAGCTCTATTGTTATACATATCGCTAATTTATTATTTTCTTTGCCAGCTTTTATAAAAAATGGTGATCATTTACTTTTCCAGAACGCTAATATATTTAATTGTAATTTATTAATTTGACAATTAATATATTACAGAATTTATAGCCCTAGTATAGATTTTTTTCTTTTACACTCAATATTGGCCTCTTTTTAAAGTGTCTTTTTTTCTATTATGCATATTAATATTTATACCTTAAAGAACTTACAATGGATTAACCATTTTTATGAAAATACATAAGTTAAACTCAGCTGTTAGAGTGTAGAAATCCTTAAAACAAGACTTTTCTAGTTGTCAGATTTTTAGGACCGTTTAGATTTAATGTCGTACATTTCCTCTAAAAATCTCCAATGGAAACTAATTATCGAAAGAGTAATTACTAAACGGGGTTAGTTCAAGGAGTTGGTAAGTGACCAATTTCCACGAAACAATGTTTAAATAAATTTAAAAATACATAAATGGTTAGTGGCGACAACAGACTTTATTTACAATTTCATTTCAATGGTTTTGTTGGTCAAAACGATTTATTTCGAATAATTAAATAACAGACTATTCCCCGACGGGGAATAGTTCGTTTCCCGTGGTACGAGTGGTGGTGTGAGTGGTATGAGTGATGCTAATTGGTGGTTTGAGTGGTGGTGTGAGTGGTGTGAGTGATGCTGATTGGTGGTGTGAGTGGTGTTTAAAAAAATATCTAACAAATAACTTTTAATTTGTGCAAAAATCAAATTGTTTTTTTCAAATGCTTCACATAGAATATTTTATTTCAGCTGCAGACGTTTGAGGAGGAAAAACGTTTTAGACTCGACAACGTTTCATAATCAGTAAAAATAATAATATAATACTAATTCAAATAACTGTAATAAAATAGTTATAGGATATGAATTCTATTAATAGTAAACTAAACATTAAAATAGTTTCCAGTCTCATTTCAATTATCTTTTACATCTAATTTCACTCTAATAAGATGACCTTAATAAGTTACTGTTACTAATTAAAAGATATAATATAAGAAATACCTAATCAACACCCAATGAAAGTTCATTCATGAAAATACTTTACAGGTACATTATATTATATAACAAATACACTGCTTATATACCACAAAATAACTAACGGAAGATCTAGCGACATGTGGCAATGTGCTAATATTTAGGGAATGTTTGTGCGTTTGTACGGCGATGCACTTACATGCCAGATGTCGCCAGACACTACGACCATCGTATCGTAGGTAGAGTTCATTGAGACGTAGATGGTGTGTATGTGTAGGTGTGTGTGTGTGTGTGTGTGTGTGCGTGTGTGCTTTATCTAATAATAACTTATATGATGAGGAAACGAATGCAGGATGAGTGGAGTGATTTCGAGGGGGAATGGAGTGGGGGAGAGGGAAGTGTGTGTAGAGGGGGAGTGGAGGTGGTAGTGCGTGTAGAGGGGGAGTGGAGTGGGAAGTGCGTGTAGAGGGGGAGTGTAGTGAGGAGAGTGGGCAGTGCGTGTAGAGAGGTAATATAGATTGGGTTAAAATGGGTCTAGGACATCAGCCACACAAATCTTAATTTTGCATTACAAAGTACATATACTTCATACTCCACACTATTAGTGATTAGTGATTTAAGCCAAATCATTTTATAGGAACACATAAAAAATGTCAACCTATCGATTACAGAGATAAAATTAGATCTGCTAATCGGGTCGAATGTATCTTTAATAAATTATTTATCTCGATTAATAATTCGCATTAATTAATGAGTATTTAAAATATTGAACTGACATCACAGAATTAAATGTGTGATTCATTTGAAAAAATAATTCACTTTCCACTTAAACTCTTAAAAGAGGAGTTACTGTTTATTAGTGTAATTTGATACTTTACTGTTAACTGTTCAGGC
>CANNZV010000643.1:483361-589460 GCA_947561585.1 Caprella mutica
TGAGGCACTGTTGATACAATTGAAACAAGTGTGAACTTGTTGAAATGCGTCTGAACTTGTTAAAATGCGTCTGGACTTGTTGAAATGCGTCTGGACTTGTTAAAATGCGTCTGGACTTGTTGAAATGCGTCTGGACTTGTTAAAATGCGTCTGAACTTGTTAAAATGCGTCTGGACTTGTTGAAATGCGTCTGGACTTGTTGAAATGCGTCTGGACTTGTTGAATTCATACAAGTTCCAACACAATGACCAATTTGAGTTTCTGAATATAAGTCAGACGGTCGGACGGACGCGGCTCATATTATAGTTTAGTGTTGTTCCCCATTAAAAATAACGGAGTATCAATATCAAAAGAAAATATTTATATATAAAAAATATATGAAAGAAATATAAAATATATATAAAAAAATATATTTAAAAAACATATTTAAAAAATATATTTAAAAAACATATTTAAAAAATATATTTAAAAAACATATTTAAAAAATATATTTAAAAAACATATTTAAAAAATATATTTAAAAAACATATTTAAAAAATATATTTAAAAAACATATTTAAAAAATATATTTAAAAAACATATTTAAAAAATATATTTAAAAAACATATTTAAAAAATATATTTAAAAAACATATTTAAAAAATATATTTAAAAGATATATAAATATATTATATATTAAATGTTAAAGCGTGACATTGAAAGTGTTTTATTTATCGAAATGAACCGTACATTTTCTGTGTTCACCAATTAATTTTAGTTTTGATGTACAAACTGTCTGCGAAGAAATTAAGATATCGATTATTTGCATCTCCTTCATGTATCAAACACAACGGTTATTAGCATTAAATTTTACTGAACAAAAACAAATAGTTGAGTTCAAGTGAATATATCGATATTTATGTATTAGCTGATTCCATATATCATTAGAAAGTATTCAGTTTTTATTATTTTACTGTTGCCAGTCAGCAGGAGCAGGAGATTGCAAGAAGGCAAAGACCAGGAACTGCGATCTAGTGACTGTTAAATATTGGATGATTTCAATTTTATAATGCAAAACATATATAGATGGTGTAAAATATAGAGTATATACATTATACACTATATAATACATGAAATAGCAACAAATGGAATGAAATGTCCGTTACGAAAAGTCCTGCAACAGTTTGAAATAAATAGTAAATTTTACGTTTTATTTTCCCAAATTTATTCAAACCATTCAATTTATTCAAACCATTCAATTTATTCAAACCATTCAATTTATTCAAATCATTCAATTTATTCAAACCATTCAATTTATTCAAACCATTCAATTTATTCAAACCATTCAATTTATTCAAACCATTCAATTTATTCAAACCATTCAATTTATTCAAACCATTCAATTTATTCAAACCATTCAATTTATTCAAACCATTCAATTTATTCAAATCATTCAATTTATTCAAACAATTCAAACTAGTCACAGTAGATGATTAATAGACATTTCACAGCATCTCAATGTTCCTAAGTGTTACAGTTGTATCCGTATAGGAAATGTAGTAACAAGAATGACGTTATTTTCAATAGGTGCCATTTTTTCTAAAGAAACTTTTTGAAATTTTAAATAAATGTAAAGAGTGAAATTTTATTTTTAACATTGATTTCACACAATGAAATATTTATTTCAATATAATTTTGGCAGGTAATTTTTATAATGATTGTACATTTAGTAATATTTAAATTTCTAGTATTAGGTAATAGTAATTTCCTATAGCTAGGTACAAGCCTGCACCTTAATATACCATTATAGTAATTATCTTATAGGAAATTGCACCTTTTTATTAGTATTTAGCTGTAACTGCCCACATTTCAATGTAAGTTTATTGTCAGTGAAAATATGCTCTGTTAAATTCGCTAATTAATTTCAATTATAGTAGGTTTCTTTCAATAAAATATAGGGTCGGTTGCACATTTAGCAAGAAAAAAAAATTAAAATTAAATAATAATTATTTGAGCGTTTTCCTTATATGACCGAAGAGGTGAAACCGACCGATGGTTCGTAACTTACACTACTAGATAAGTAATGAATGAACCGTGACGCAATGTCGTCTGCGTCATGAGTCACTGTTTGTTCAACAAGGAAAAGAGAATGAAAATATACAACATGGATGTACAGTCCGAAAAAGAGTACTTGGAATGACTTTATTTCTCATTTTCAATAAGAAACCTTGTTCAAAGTTTTATTCTTGTTGATATTTTAAAATTGGTCTGGGTACACGATAAAAAATTTGTAAGATTTGAAAATAATAGGAAATTAGAACACTATGATTTTTTAAATTACATAAATGATAATTTAATTTCAAATTACCGAGGTTCAAGTTACCGGGAAGTCAAATTACCAGGGGTCAAATAACCGGGAAGTCATATTACCCAGCGCCGTAAAAATAACATCATGTAATCCAACATTTATAGCTAATGAATCTAGTATTTAAAAGTCGGAATCATTCTATGTACTTATATACCAAACCATCAAAATAAGGAATTGTTCCCAATTTGGTCATTTAGCTCAATGAAGACATTGATTATCCTGCCAGTACTACTATCACGCAGTTTGTTATCGACAGTTTTATAATAGACTGCAGTTTCGGGGCTGACTACCTTTGCTAAATTGTGAAAGGATGCTTTTTGATGGGCAATATATATTTATTGTTAATCTTAATATTCGCAAAACTCTAAAAGTACTCAACCAAGTGGCCTGGAACTTTGATGGGACGATTGGTAATTATCAAGGAATCATTAGATTAGATTTTAGGAGCGATTGGGTCAAAGGTCAAGGTCATTTATAACTCAAAAGACATTCAACTGAATTGTCCGAAATTGGGTGGGCCGATTGGTCATTATCCAGAAACCAATTTATCATATTCGGTAGCGATCGGGTCAAAGGTCAAGGTCATTAATGACTCAAAATACATTCAAATTTTCTGAAATTTTGTGGAACGATTGGTTATTATCCAGGAATGCAGCGGAGATGTGTGATGGCAGGGAACTTATCGAATATAATTAGACTGTGTTCCTTGTTTACTAGATATCTTTCAAATCGATTAATTTTATTTGTTATATCAAGACCCAGGACTTTACTTTCCCTGACGATACTGTCACATTTAAGGCTGCTTCACACATCACCGATATCCGTCCGGGACGTCACCGGTCAGTAATTTTTTTATCACTGAGGAGAACCGGTACTGTGTGAATGTGTCCGTTGAAATTGAAGTAACGATATATTCTTCACTGACACCGAATCACTGAGAGGAGAGTGACGGAGACGGACCGGTGACGTGCCGGACGGATATCGGTGATGTGTGAAGCAGCCTTTACCCAGTACAAAACATGCACGTGACTGAATTAGTATAGTTGTGAATATTAAAGAATTTTAAGAGTATGTATGTAGGATAATTGTATGTTTTCTTGTTATGTTGTGAATCCTCACACAATGAATGTATGGAAGGATGTATGCATTTGGAACATATATATGTATATGTAATGAATGAACTACTGCGGTGAAGATAAACTTTATATGACGTTTTTAATATCGTCTTCTTAGATACTAAATTTAATGATTAAAATATATACCATCAATATATATTGCACTTTAATTTTAGTTTGTTTAAAAAAATTGAATTGAAAATTGTTGAAGGTACCATGTTGAAGGTACCATACTGCCATTCCTCTATCTCCCGTCAGGTTTTTCCCCAGTGATCTCACTCTCCTTCACTTTGTTTCCGTCTTCTAGTGTCAATATTTACGTTCATTTAAATTTGTTCCTAGAAAATGCATCTCTTATCACAACGGACCTCTTGTGACGTCATCAGATAATAGCAACGAACGTAAGGTTAGCTTGTTAGAGTAATTAGCTATTTAGGGTTAGCTTGCTAGAGTAATTAGCTATTTAGGGTTAGCTTGCTAGAGTAATTAGCTATTTAGGGTTAGCTTGCTAGGGTAATTAGCTATTTAGGGTTAGATTGCTAGGGTAATTAGCTATTTAGGGTTAGATTGCTAGGGTAATTAGCTATTTAGGGTTAGATTGCTAGGGTAATTAGCTATTTAGGGTTAGATTGCTAGGGTAATTAGCTATTTAGGGTAAGATTGCTAGGGTAATTAGCTATTTAGGGTTAGATTGCTAGGGTAATTAGCTATTTAGGGTTAGATTGCTAGGGTAATTAGCTATTTAGGGTTAGATTGCTAGGGTAATTAGCTATTTAGGGTAAGATTGCTAGGGTAATTAGCTATTTAGGGTTAGCTTGCTAGGGTAATTACTATTTAGGGTTAGATTGCTAGGGTAATTAGCTATTTAGGGTTAGATTGCTAGGGTAATTAGCTATTTAGGGTTAGATTGCTAGGGTAATTAGCTATTCAGGGTTAGATTGCTAGGGTTAGATTGCTAGGGTAATTAGCTATTTAGGGTTAGATTGCTAGGGTATTTAGCTATTTAGGATTAGATTGCTAGGGTAATTAGCTATTTAGGGTTAGATTGCTAGGGTAATTAGCTATTTAGGGTTAGATTGCTAGGGTAATTAGCTATTTAGGGTTAGATTGCTAGGGTAATTAGCTATTCAGGGTTAGATTGCTAGGGTAATTAGCTATTCAGGGTTAGATTGCTAGGGTAATTAGCTATTCAGGGTTAGATTGCTAGGGTAATTAGCTATTTAGGGTAAGATTGCTAGGGTAATTAGCTATTTAGGGTTAGCTTGCTAGGGTAATTACTATTTAGGGTTAGATTGCTAGGGTAATTAGCTATTTAGGGTTAGATTGCTAGGGTAATTAGCTATTTAGGGTTAGATTGCTAGGGTAATTAGCTATTCAGGGTTAGATTGCTAGGGTTAGATTGCTAGGGTAATTAGCTATTTAGGGTTAGATTGCTAGGGTATTTAGCTATTTAGGATTAGATTGCTAGGGTAATTAGCTATTTAGGGTTAGATTGCTAGGGTAATTAGCTATTTAGGGTTAGATTGCTAGGGTAATTAGCTATTTAGGGTTAGATTGCTAGGGTAATTAGCTATTCAGGGTTAGATTGCTAGGGTATTTAGCTATTTAGGATTAGATTGCTAGGGTAATTAGCTATTTAGGGTTAGATTGCTAGGGTAATTAGCTATTTAGGGTTAGATTGCTAGGGTAATTAGCTATTTAGGGTTAGATTGCTAGGGTAATTAGCTATTCAGGGTTAGATTGCTAGGGTAATTAGCTATTCAGGGTTAGATTGCTAGGGTAATTAGCTATTCAGGGTTAGATTGCTAGGGTAATTAGCTATTTAGGGTTAGATTGCTAGGGTAATTAGCTATTTAGGGTTAGATTGCTAGGGTAATTAGCTATTCAGGGTTAGATTGCTAGGGTTAGATTGCTAGGGTAATTAGCTATTTAGGGTTAGATTGCTAGGGTATTTAGCTATTTAGGATTAGATTGCTAGGGTAATTAGCTATTTAGGGTTAGATTGCTAGGGTAATTAGCTATTTAGGGTTAGATTGCTAGGGTAATTAGCTATTTAGGGTTAGATTGCTAGGGTAATTAGCTATTTAGGGTAAGATTGCTAGGGTAATTAGCTATTTAGGGTTAGATTGCTAGGGTAATTAGCTATTTAGGGTTAGATTGCTAGGGTAATTAGCTATTTAGGGTTAGATTGCTAGGGTAATTAGCTATTTAGGGTAAGATTGCTAGGGTAATTAGCTATTTAGGGTTAGCTTGCTAGGGTAATTACTATTTAGGGTTAGATTGCTAGGGTAATTAGCTATTTAGGGTTAGATTGCTAGGGTAATTAGCTATTTAGGGTTAGATTGCTAGGGTAATTAGCTATTCAGGGTTAGATTGCTAGGGTTAGATTGCTAGGGTAATTAGCTATTTAGGGTTAGATTGCTAGGGTATTTAGCTATTTAGGATTAGATTGCTAGGGTAATTAGCTATTTAGGGTTAGATTGCTAGGGTAATTAGCTATTTAGGGTTAGATTGCTAGGGTAATTAGCTATTTAGGGTTAGATTGCTAGGGTAATTAGCTATTCAGGGTTAGATTGCTAGGGTAATTAGCTATTCAGGGTTAGATTGCTAGGGTAATTAGCTATTCAGGGTTAGATTGCTAGGGTAATTAGCTATTTAGGGTAAGATTGCTAGGGTAATTAGCTATTTAGGGTTAGCTTGCTAGGGTAATTACTATTTAGGGTTAGATTGCTAGGGTAATTAGCTATTTAGGGTTAGATTGCTAGGGTAATTAGCTATTTAGGGTTAGATTGCTAGGGTAATTAGCTATTCAGGGTTAGATTGCTAGGGTTAGATTGCTAGGGTAATTAGCTATTTAGGGTTAGATTGCTAGGGTATTTAGCTATTTAGGATTAGATTGCTAGGGTAATTAGCTATTTAGGGTTAGATTGCTAGGGTAATTAGCTATTTAGGGTTAGATTGCTAGGGTAATTAGCTATTTAGGGTTAGATTGCTAGGGTAATTAGCTATTCAGGGTTAGATTGCTAGGGTAATTAGCTATTCAGGGTTAGATTGCTAGGGTAATTAGCTATTCAGGGTTAGATTGCTAGGGTAATTAGCTATTTAGGGTAAGATTGCTAGGGTAATTAGCTATTTAGGGTTAGCTTGCTAGGGTAATTACTATTTAGGGTTAGATTGCTAGGGTAATTAGCTATTTAGGGTTAGATTGCTAGGGTAATTAGCTATTTAGGGTTAGATTGCTAGGGTAATTAGCTATTCAGGGTTAGATTGCTAGGGTTAGATTGCTAGGGTAATTAGCTATTTAGGGTTAGATTGCTAGGGTATTTAGCTATTTAGGATTAGATTGCTAGGGTAATTAGCTATTTAGGGTTAGATTGCTAGGGTAATTAGCTATTTAGGGTTAGATTGCTAGGGTAATTAGCTATTTAGGGTTAGATTGCTAGGGTAATTAGCTATTCAGGGTTAGATTGCTAGGGTAATTAGCTAGTTAGGGTTAGATTGCTAGGGTAATTAGCTAGTTAGGGTTAGATTGCTAGGGTATTTAGCTATTTAGGATTAGATTGCTAGGGTAATTAGCTATTTAGGGTTAGATTGCTAGGGTAATTAGCTATTTAGGGTTAGATTGCTAGGGTAATTAGCTATTTAGGGTTAGATTGCTAGGGTAATTAGCTATTCAGGGTTAGATTGCTAGGGTAATTAGCTATTCAGGGTTAGATTGCTAGGGTAATTAGCTATTCAGGGTTAGATTGCTAGGGTTACAGTCAGGGTTAGGTTAGAAGAAAAAAAGATGAAAAAAGAAAAAAAATATTGTGAAGTAACTTTTTGTACAAAGCAAATATTTTATTTAATATAAGGTAGAAAAATACCTTTTTTACTAAAAAAAAATAATTCAATTTTCATGTTTTTCTATAACCTCTAATTTAATGTTAAGAACTTCTCTTTCTTTTGTTGGAATTAACATTAGCAAATATGAGGCCATTATATGGAGTTAATTTTATTTTAAAATATCATAATAATCTATAGGAAGAAAATTACAACAAAATTTTAAACAAAAATCTTAATTTTTCTAAATAAAATAAAAACTCATAAAAAATGTTTCCATATTTTAGGATTGTGTAGTCCATAATTCATGAGTCCTATAGTGTAGTATGCTAACTGACTGCTGTTTGATTACTTTAAGTGAAGTATGCTATTTGCACCTGTTTAATTAAGTATTAATTCACCTGTTAATTGCTACTAAACGATCAAAAGAAATTAATAAATCAATAATTAAGATTATAACTTATACATTAATTTATATAAAAAATTAGTATATTGTGACATTACATGTTAGTTTAAAATATTCACAGTTCACTAATAATAATCCGTATAATAAACATCAGTTAAATTCGTTTATATTAAATATAATGTAACAGAGAGGAAAATAATTTTAATATTATTTATCTAAATAGTTTATTTTATCATATAATATCTATAATTAATATCGTGTGGATTACATTTATGGTTATTGAATAATTATTTTTTTAGTTATAAACAATGAGATATTTAATCATTCATTTTAACTATGAATAAAAATGTTAAAAAAATATAAAATAAAATTTATTTTTAATTTTACAAACCATAAAACTGTTTCAATATTTATTAAAAATATTTTTGGTCATTATTAATAATTAAAACTAATTCTATAGTCTACCAAATAAAAAATATCACAATATTTATTAGTTTTATGGACCGTTTTTATTAGCAGTGTATTAATTTCATATAATTTTTCAGCAAATTTTTTTATCATTTGACGGTACAATAGAGAATATTATCGAATATATTGTGTAGCAATTAGGGTAAGTTACGAATTATCGGTCAGTTTCACAGCTTCGGTCATAGATCAGTTCCACCGAAGATGTGGAACTGACCGATAATTTGTAACGTTACCCTATACGATTTTATTTATTGGGTTAGAAAAAATTAACGATAATGTTGAATTATTTCAAGGAAAACTATGATAAATATTGTTTTCAAATACATTTATACATATTAAATTATGGGGCTTAATTTAAATATTCAACAGCATATGCATATATATCTATTAATTTAAAAAAACGTATAGTAAGTAATAGATTAAATAATTAAAGATATATTTAAAGCATTTCAGTATGGTTGAAATTTATATATATAATCCTTATGTCATATTTTCTTATCAATCGTGTTTAAAATTTCAAAGATCGATTTCACGCGTGTTTCAAGTGCGGTTGACGTCACGTCATTAGACGTCATAGCGTGTGATAGGAATACGATGGCAATGATGACGTCAGTACACCCCTAACAGAGTGACGTATGTACTGTTGTACTTATCGGAGGATATTGTAACTGATAGTGAAGGTAGAGGGAGTTAACACCATAGTAAATAGAATAGTATAGTAGGGCCAGAGTAAATAAATAGAGAAATATACTAAGTACAAAATTGTAGCATCTGAAAATATTATGAGTGACGTCACAAAAAAAAATTCCATTTGTTTTTAAATAAAAATTGTGCTATTATTCAGTAAAATGTGCATATTCATGGAAATTAACTTACATAGAATTGTTTTTATCACGTTTTACACTCTATTCACTTATATTTTTCAACTAATAATACTTTTAATATTTGAGAGTACTCTGTGCGACGCCATTTGTTTACATCTTTTCTGAAGAATGGATCAAGTTCACCGTCAATGAATTCGAAACTTAGCACACTTCTCTTTTTATTCACTACGTAGGGACATTTGCCTCATAATATTAAGGGCGATGTAACACGAGCGTTTTTTCACAGCGTTTTTGACTCTGAGGAAATTATTGTTAAACCCATTTCATATGTATCCATGTTACGCGACGATTTTGGAGCGTTGAAAACGCTGCAAATATGCTCGTGTGACTTCACCCTAAAAAAGTCAAACTACCTCTCTTTTTAATTTTACAATTTTTTGAAGCTTTATCTATTCTGCCGATGTACGGCTTATTTTCCAGTAAAATATTCTTCCTTTATGAAATAAATAAAAGTAGAATTAATTACATATTTATACCACAGTGTGTACTAGTGTCAATGTCACTTACTCAAACCACAAAAAGTGAACGCAATTTTGAAGTCTGTCCGTTACGCTTTCATTAATTAGATATATAAGCAAATTAGGTATGTAGGATACAACAAAAACTATTGATATTTCACTACTAATATTGATATGGAATGATTTATTTATGTACTTCTTTCACTCACTGAAAGAACTAATATTCTTGAAGACATTTTTATAGATTTTGGTATAGCTAGAGCTAATGTTGGGGAGAAATGGAAAAAAATAGATAATACGATAGCGTGTGTGTTTGTGTGTGTGTCACTTACTATAGTAGTGAGTGGCTAGTAAGTGAAGGTGGGGGAAGTAAGTAGAGGTGGAGGAATTGACGATGGGGGAAGTGAAGTAAAGCTTGATGAAGTGTAGGTGGAGGAAGTGTAGGTGGGGGGAAGTGCAGGTGGGAGAAGAGGGGACTGTGGCGCTAAAATATAACTTAGTTTAGAAAAAAGTTGTATGGTGATAATGTGCGTCAGTCAGTCCGTCACAAAATGGGTTTAACAGACTAAGACATATCTGTTGATTAGACCAAGACCAAATTTTCCAATTCTGTTTAATTTACACGGGTCCAGCTAGTAATTAATTATAAAAGCTATCACTATCTCTGAGTTTGACAACATGGACTTTGGGTTAATTTGTACCCGTTGTAGTGTCCCTACTACCCTTATTATATATTATGTGGTTAGCCCCGTGACCGGTAATTTGATCCCCAGTAAATTGATCCCCAGTAAATTGATCCCCAGTAAATTGATCCCCAGTAAATTAATCCCCAGTAAATTGACCTCCGGTAAATTGACCCCCGGTAATTTGGTCCCTGCTAATTTGATCCTCGTTTTTTACTTTTTTGACTCCTATTATATGTAATTTGTCGCCGTATTTTCCATTTCGCACTATTTCATATTATTAATTTATTTCATATTTCATTTTGTAAAATAATTTTCCATATTTTCCATTTCTTCAAAATCTTTCAAATAATAAATTACACAATAAGTACAAAACCTTGTATCTACAATACAAAAGATTTTTCTGGTGAATTTGTACCATTATTTATATATAAATTATTCCACATTTTGAAATAAATAAACACCATTGATTAATAAAATAATATCAAATTTTGGTATCAACAATACATGTAAATAATAATATAGAGAATAATACCTGGGATAAAATTACCAAGGGATCAAATGACCGGGGATCAAATTACCAGGGATCAAATTACCGGGGATCAAATTACCCGAGGATCAAATTATGGAGCCCAAATTACCGGGGATCAAATTACCAGTATCAAAATACCAGTGAATCAAATAACCATGGATCAAATTACCCGGGGATCAAATTACCGGGGGCTAAATTACCGGGAATCAAATTACTGTGGGCCAAATTACACGGGGATCAAATTACCGGGGATCAAATTACCTGGCACCGATAGCATCTACAAAAAAAACGCCAGCGATCGTACTTCTGGGGAGGAAATTTGGGAATAAATAGTATAGAGTAAGTTACGAATTACAAGCGATAAGCTATGTTCTGTTATAAAAGAAGCAGGATCAGTCCGTCACAAAATGGGTTTAACAGACTAACACAAATCTGTTGATTAGGCCAAGACCAAATTTCCCAGCTATCGGTCGGTTTCGCATCTTGGGTCATATAAGAAAAAACGATATATTAATTATTTATTTTTATTTTAATGTGCATCCTGCAGGTTCCATGGATAACTATTAAAATAAAATAATTATTTAATAGTTTTTTTTATATGACCGAAGATGTGAAACCAACCGATAATTCGTAACTTACTCCATAGTGTTTATTGTATATTAAGCACATTATTATTAATCCATATTGGAAACTTAATTCCCATGCAGGATTTTTTTGATGGGGATGTTTATTAAATTTACGGTAAATTACGATTCATTTCCCATCGTAGATTTATAGGTTTATTTAACATCAATTTATCCTAATAGTCTACCGATATATCGGCGATTATGAATAATCGATTAATTTGTAATGAATACACATGAAGAAAAATATAACACTATTTATTAAAGATATATAAAGTTTATATATATTATTTATATTTCCTTTTTCTTGATAAATTTTAGGGTGATTAATAATTTACCTAGAAGTGTTCCTATATATTTTAGTGAGACAATATTCTTCGATTTATCCTCTAAAACTAGTTTGATTTATAAGAATAAATCTTTACTCATAACCTGTTCCCTAAATAACGGATAATTTGGAATTAAGACTATTTTGATATAGAAAAAAAGATGGATTTTGACTGGTAAATTGAAGAATAATAATGGAAAGAAGTTGGTATATAATATATTTTAATTAATATTAGTCGAATGAACAAATATCGATAGGGGAAGATGATTCCTAATTTTTCTCATCATCTATTGTATTAACAGTTAATATAGCACGTATAGTTAATATTTTTTTTAAATGACATTATTTTTCAATTAAAATCTATAACAATCTAGAACACAATATTTCTATTCCTAAATTGTTATTTAACCTATAACTTGATAATTATTTTAACCGTTACTCTTATTCAAAAATTTCTAATTTTATTCATCTTATATTTTATCCATCAGAAAAAACAACTTCTATCATTTTTTATTAGTTTTAAGGTGGTGAAGTAGAGTGTAATTTGTTCCTATTCAGTTCTAGTGAGATAAAAAGACTGAGGAAATTAACTAATTGAATTAAAATGTTGGGAGTATTTCCTTTTGCTCATTAAATAGGATATTATTATTTTCACTGCATATTTCTACTAATTATCTTATATTCATTCTAGTCACAATTAACATAATAAAATACCTCGATAGTATTGATAAATTCATAATATTTCATGTTTCCCGTAGAATAACTGTAACTCTATCAATAAATAAGCAAAAGAAGGGATATAAGAAATGGTTAAACTGGTGTTGAATCAAGTTATTTACATTTGTTTATTCAATATGGTACATTGTAACATTTTTAGGAAACTGAACTGCTAAAAATACACCAAACAAATGTTACAGTTTTTAAAGAGAGGCAAGAAAAGTTTCTCTTTTAAACTTTCTACAAATTTGCATCAGTTGCTTGACTGCAATTTTTGGAGGAGCACATTTAGCTTCAGATAGTGTTAAATGTTACCCTTTCCTGGTATTGCGAAGTTGCACTGCCTTGTAGAGTTGCTATCGTCTCTTGGTGTTGAGCCGACTCTTTCTTCATCGACCCTATTGGCATTTCCTCTTCTAGACTGCATTGTGCAGCTGAAACCACCAACGAACGCATTCCAATCTACCGAATCACTTCCTCCCTACACATATTGAGCACCCATTCCCTTCTTGATTGATTAGATATGTCATAAAGCTGCTATGGTTCTTATATTTACGACAAAATTGAAGCCATGAAATCGACAAACTAATTTCCAGGTCTCAGCAGTGGTCTGCAATCGATTTAGTAGATGACGGTTCGGCCCCTAGATGTCCATAACCCGATGCACTTATGGTGGTATTTCTCAACCCTTCAAGCTATTTACACCCACATTCTTGTTAGGATTTAAGTAAATACCATAGCAATCTTGATTGATTATAAAGAATGTAAAGCGAAGATTATTATAACAGCATCTCAATAATTAGTATTAATTCTTGATTCTTTTATGATATAGGTTTATTTTACGCACTTAATAGTAAAATTTAAAAGTTTAGTTTACTATTTTGTTTTGTATTAAGTTTCTAATAGAAGGTTAAAGTAATTAAATTGTTTAATATGCCGATCACAATGAAAAGCAAAGATAAGAAAACCTAATTTTAGAACATGACGCACTCACCAACATGCCGGAGAAATCATTCAGAAGATGCTAGGTAATACCATGTGTTTATAATTAGATCTTTTGCGTCAGAGATCCCTAATTAGACTCTAATGATCATGTCTAGAGCATATAATGATGCATTTGAACTAATTTTAAGTTTCACAGATTTACCCCTCACATGATCTGAATGATAATATGTATAGATGTACGATAGCGTATGTAGCTAATTGATAATCATTTTTACCTGTTCCAACTAATGATGCAATATTGAATGTGAATTGTTCAATGCACTTATAATAAATTGTAAACAGACGTGACTAGCTGAATCATGCAGTGTCACCTGACCAACCTCACTCATGCATAAACAACCCTCTTGCTGCATAAACAATTCAACAGGAAGTTTATCTATTTGAAATATTTCGTCAAGAAGATAGGTTTCAATACATCTTTTTAAGAAATAGTGCCAGGCGCCGAAAAGACGTCGGAAGCCAAGAGTTGATGCCAAAAGAATAATGCACACGCTACCTACCTACCTTCTTACCTACATAGGCAATAGACGAGTGCAGTGACTCACCACAATGCATGGTAGATAGGAAATGCACTAAGATGTGATCAACTTCCTACAATTGATAGATGATTAGACGAGCCGCTCCTGATCATTTATAATACAACGATTGCCGTTTCCAGTCAATGAAATGGGATCGTCTAGTAACCTGACCACATCTAGCATCTACCGGTGTCCGTTACCTTTAGATTCTGAGATTAGGTAATTCCACTAGTGTTTCAAAACTGAGTGGAGTAATAACTTTCCAGGAAAAGTATTAAATATCATACCATTCTGTAGAAACTAGTCATCTATCTATAGAATAACTCATATGTGGGTTTCAATGGTTTTTCAAATAAAACCATATATGATCCTAAACTAAATATTTACTTCAGGTCAGTATCCAAAGTACAAATTTTGGACTAAATAGATTTAAAAAAAATTTAATCGTAGGGTATATCACGATGATTTCATTTGAAATCATAAAAAGGATAAATTTGTTGAAGAATGCACTAAAATGTATGAAATCAGAACATTCCTGAAGTATTTTTAGAACTTTTCGATGCCAAGACAAATGACCATTGTTTATTGGTACCAAGTAACCTTGTCGCGGACATCTTTGGCAAGGTTCATCACCATCAACACCGAGATCAGACTGGCTGGAGAGTACACGTGAAATACGATCAGTAGGTTTAATTATCTTTCTTTCTTTTAACTCTCCAATGATTTTTCAAAAATAAAAATATCAAAAATATTTCAAAAAAAGAAAAATCAAAAATATTAAATGAAAATATCACATAAGAAAATATGATTGAATACAAATTGACTTTTGTAAATATGCGTATAAAATACTTGTTATGATAGATCAATATTAAAGAATTTACAGTAAGTGTGGATTTCACTTCCAGTTGGAAAAAAACATCTTCTTGCATAACAACCGTAAACATTTTTATAAAAGTAAACACTTAAGAGTTAAAGCAGTTCGTATTTTATAGAAACAAAAAAAATCTAGTCGAATACCATTAATAGCTTGTTGAAATTCATATTCTTTTCTCTTTGTTATAGCATGTTCATTAATTCAAAATTTAGAAGTTAATTCACAGATCCTTTAATGAATAAATAATAAGTGTTTTGGAAATATCCTGAGAGTTTAAACTTCAGTGCCAGTCTGTATTTGGTGAATTGAAACCTCTGGGTTTTTCAAAAAAAATTGAAAAAATCCATAGTCATATTTCATTAATTTAGTTGAACCACACTAGCGCTTTTCCAATCTAATCACAAAAAATTAATGGAAAAATATAAATAAATAGCTAAAAATTTTATGAATTTATTTCCAAGTTTACCATCAAATACAAACTGGCTCCTGCGTAGTACTATGTTGCAGCTATCATTCAAATGGAACCTATTAGCATAGGAAGGACCTATTATTAGGGTATTATGGTTTTCATTGGTTTCAATAAATTTGTTCATGCGCATTGCATCATTTTGGTTCATATCTTCTTCACAAGTCAAATTTCATCATGTTTGGTTCTGGTATTTTCATTATAATCTGCTGGTATTTTCTATCGTGTCGTATCGAGAGCGGACGCAAAATATATGTTTCTTTTTGTTTCAGTTTTTATCTATATCTAGTCATTAGCTCAAAAGATGGAAAGATGTTTCAAAGTATTGCATAATTCTAGCGAGGCATTCTACTGTTCTAGACAGACAAGATTAAAATTTGATTATCAAGTTACAACTGATCTTACTAATATCCTAAAAAATAACTAGTGTCATGTTACTGTTACCTTGCTGTTGATAGAATAGACCGATTGAACTAAATAAATGATGTAATAAATTCATAGAGTACAGAATGTTTGTAAGTTTAAAGTAATTAAGTCATGTTGCTCTAGCCCCAAGACTTATTGAGCCCATATATTCTCCATCAGTTTCTAGGTTCAAAGTAATTCAATCATGTTACTGTTACCCTAGCACTTATTGAGCACATTGATTCACCTTCGTTCCTAGGTTCAAAGTATTGTATTGATGCTACTGTTGGCAGGGTAACAAGGTTTATTGGCGCCTAGTTTTCGTGCCAAAACACGCATTTGTCTGTCTAGGTATCACGAGCTGCTCTCTTTTGGGGCCATTCTCATGCCTACTACCTACCTATGTGTCTCCCTATTTGAGACTAAAATAATTTAACAAAATGCATGGGCGGAATCTGATGAGTGTACCGAATTTGATGGTTAGAAAAAGTCATCAGTAAATTGCTAGAATAATTTGTGGATGATCATTTATTATGGTGCGAGCAGGTGATCATGTTTATGATACTGCATAATTAGGTAGAAAATTAGCAAGCAAGATAATATAAATTGAATTTATTTTAGTTACAACGATTTAAAAAAAATATATATCATCGAAGAACTCAATGCAATAATTTTTTGTTCAATGTTAATTACAAAAGTTCCAGTTGATCATAGAGTTCATTTTAAATGATATGTTATTTATGTGGCAGACTACTGGCAGCAGATTCATCAAGTGTATCACATTGGAGATGCGTGACAAAGTACAAGTTGCAGGGAAGGGGGGTTAGGTGCAGAATATATAGATAGAGCATGTAATGTTCCTGTACTCTTAAAGTTTGATATGCATCATTGAATCATGTAGGTATTGTTAAATATGAAAAATTTTCTGGTAGAAAGTTTTTTTCTATCCGATAATTATATAATAGGTTTATGTTCTAAATATGAATAATGTGAAGAATATAATTAGGTATCTTTTTAAGAAATGATTGAAGCTGAAAGCGTTGTTAAAAATTACCTATAAATGAGAGTTTTCTATATATTTTGAAAGTGAAAGATTTCTGAATTGTAATATCTGATTCTCTTTCCAGAAGTATAGAAATTAGAAAACCAATTTTAATATTTTGTCAATCGACAGATTCACTTATAATGCTCATAGGATGTTATTTGAAAAGGATTGGTTTCTTTTATTCAGTATCTAATTGGTGATAGTTAACTTTGTGTATTTTTGACACCCTACTAAATTAAATTAATCTTACTAAAAAACACATGCTGAAAAAAAAATTAATTTGGATTTGAAATAGTTGGTAAAATGTTCATTATAAGATCGTCTTCTTCAATTTTTGTTATTTAAATTAGACTTCAAGAAATCACTAGTTTATCATCAATTCAAAAACTTTTTACGGATTTTACCCTACATAAAAAGTATTCATAAATCCTGATCTAATTTGAAATTATCTAAGCTTTACATTGAAATAAACAAAGTGAAATGTATTATTTTCAAAGGTGTTCACACTCGAGACAAATATCTTATTGAAAATATTTGAGATACATGACACGAATTTTAGACACTAATTTCTGCATAATGAGATTAGTATTTTGGTATTTGATGACATTTCACTTGAATTGATAAATATTATATTGGTTCCTGATGAATGTAAAGGCAATATTGCTTCCTTTTTATTCTTCGATCATCAAATCAGTTTCTATACATTTTTTTCATGTTAAGTTAACTTAATCTACAATATCAAGGTACATTTTTGTTCGTGCAGATATAGGCAAATTTATTTTTTGATAATTGCATTTCTAACAAAAGTTTCCTCAATGCAATACATCTCTGTAGTTGGCTATAAGCTTCTGATACATAAATGCAGTTCACTTCTATTTGTTTGCCGCCAATCTTGTCAGGAAATGTCTTTTCTCAATCGTTTCATAACTATCTCACTCTAACGTGCTATTTGATTCAAGTTCGCCAATTGAATTGTTTTCTATTATAAATCTGTACTTTTGCTATTAAGTTTACATAGCGAAAATGTTGTTAAATTTTCTCAATTTTTATACACCGATTGTAGAATGTTGAAACAAATTCGATAGAGTCCAAACTGTGTACGAATAGGTTGAATATAATTGAAATATCTATATAGGTAGTTTAAAAAAATTGGTTATTTGAGCACAATAAACATATACTACAAGTTATTGCAGTTACCTACTTCAGAACAATGTACTAAATACTACCCACTGGCCTAAATTGAAAGTTTCATTGCCCGTCGCTACATTTCTTTATAAATCTGTTTCAAATATGTTGGAAACACATCAGTTTCAGTTTTATGCATAACAAGATGGCACTACAGAATTCTAAAAACGGATTGTAATTAAGTCTTACACAATATACTGATGCGTAACTAGGGAGTGACTTTCATAAGCTTTACTATTGTAGTTTTCATCTAATTTTCCATCTGAAAATTGTCTATGAAAAACAGCTAAATTCTATTGCTATAATATATATGTCTTTTATATGCAATAGATATTCATTATATTACATGTTTTTACATGATACTCATGTTATTGTCAAAATCTATTTCCTTCGACAATTTTATGATGTTAGTTTTCATATTATATTAGTTGGAAATGACATGTACAGCTGTTGACTAAACAAAATTTTAATTTTGAATATGATTTTTTTAAATTACCGTTCAGAGCCGAACACCTACATATGGATTAGAATGACTACTTTCTAGAATAATTATCATTTTGCAACTAATTTCAGCATTGAACGTTTCGGTTTAAGATTTTTTGTAGTTGAAATGTTGATGTAGAGTTTAGAGAATGTTACCTTGGTAGTTAAATGTTGGAAGGTGGCAATAGCGCTTGTCTGGTGCTGAATGTTGGCTAGGTGTCTGTGACCCACTTGGCACCCTCATCTCAGTCACCAAATTTAGTGTACCCCATATTTGTTTCACCCCTCCAAAGTATTACATTTCGATCTTAGTACGCAATTAGAAGAAGATAGAAATTGAAATAAATAATTGGATCTTCTAGTAGCTACATGCGGTTCTTTTTTTTCACGTTCTGTTCAAATTTTTATTCTTGATTTTAATGGAATTTTTTTATATTTTAAACAATAGAATTAATTAGAATATTATATAGAAATAATAATAATGATTTATTTTTATAGAATAATACAGAAATTTCACAACGTAGTAAGAAAAAAAAAAAAGATTTTTATGTTATTGAATTTCTGAAATCAATTCTTTAGTAAATTTCAATCTCTCTACAATAAAATCCTGCATAGTGAACCATTCTGATTTTCTGAGTCCTGAGTAATGAACTACCTTGTATAATTAACATATGTCTGCCATAAAATGGATTTCAGTTTTTTAAACATCTCTTGACTCCTCTATAATGAAGTAAACTCTATATAGTGACCTAGTTGTAGTTCATTATAGAGGAGTTCTACTGTTATTGTTTTACTGACCGATATATGGTGTATTTTAGTCAATATAATAACCTAATAATCCATATACCTTATAGATATTATCAATTTACCATAAGTTTCAGAACTAGTCAAGTAATAACATATCATAAATCTGATTGTCAAAAAATTGCCAAACTGTCAAATAATAATAAGGGGAAAAATATCCTTATCATTTATTGCAAAAATTAAACCCATCCATGAACATATTTTATTTCTTATTTTCAAACTCAGATTTCCATCTGAAAATCAATAACAGTTAGCTTTCAAATTTGTTATCATTATTTTCTTTAATGTGTTCACATATTTATTTGATTTCTGTACAGTTTTTAAATTGTTATCAATTTCATCCTGTATGGACATGCTTGAAATATTTAGTTGATTATAAGTTTGATGATAATATGCCGTTATAAATATATCCAACTATACATATGATATCTTTATTATATATAAGACACATGCTATATATAATGATACTGTTTAGCCTCTTTAAATTATATTGCATTAAATAACGCATATAGGGTTTTGAAGGTCGTATGTATGGTGTGAATAAGCCCTTAGATAGGCTTAAGCCCTGTACAGAAAGTGATAGGCTTAAGCCCTGAACAGAAAGTGATAGGCTTAAGCCCTGAACAGAAAGTGATAGGCTTAAGCCCTGAACAGAAAGTGATAGGCTTAAGCCCTGTATTAAAACATGTTCAAACGACTTAAAATAAGTTCAAACAATTCAAAACATGTTTAAACAATTTAAAACATGTTAAAACAATTTAAAACATTTTCTAACAATTTAAAACATGTCCAAACAATTCAAAACATGTTTAAACAACTTAAAATATCCAAACAACTTAAAATAAGTTCAAACAACTTAAAACAAGTTCTAACAATTTAAAACATGTCCAAACAACTTAAGATATGTTCAAACAGCTTAAAACATGTTAAAACAATTTAAAACATGTTCTAACAATTTAAAACATGTTCTAACAATTTAGAACATGTTCAAATAGCTTAAAACATTTTCAAACTAATAATATGTGTGTATAACTAATAATATGTGTGTATAACTAATAGTATGTGTGTATAACTAATAATATGTGTGTATAACTAATAATATGTGTGTATAACTAATAATATGTGTGTATAACTAATAATATGTGTGTATAACTAATAATATGTGTGTATAACTAATAATATGTGTGTATAACTAATAATATGTGTGTATAACTAATAATATGTGTGTTTAACTAATAATATGTGTGTATAACTAATAATATGTGTGTTTAACTAATAATATGTGTGTATAACTAATAATATGTGTGTATAACTAATAATATGTGTATATCTAATAATGTTTTTATAATTAAAATATGTCATATATCTCACTAATAAGTTTTCATTTACTGTTGCTAACAAAAAATTATTCAGTTGTCATACTTATTAAAGTACAGGTAAAATATGAATAATATCCAACTAAATATAGACTTAATATTCACATGTCTTATCCTCAATTATATCTATGGTTCAAATTCAACTTGTGTTTCTTTTATTTTGTGTTTATTGCTATGTTAAAAATAAATTAGAAATATTAGATGCTTTCCTAATTGTCAATTTGGAAAATGAAATTTATGTTTTAATATTTGCTAATATTTAAATAAGCAATTTAAATAAGAGGCATTAAGGCATTTTCTTACTGTATATGAGTAACATTAGGGCATTTTCTTACTGTATATGAGCAACATTGAGGCATTTTCTTACTGTATATGAGCAACATTGAGGCATTTACTTACTGTATATGAGCAACATTGAGGCATTTTCTTACTGTATATGAGTAACATTGAGGCATTTTCTTACTGTATATGAGCAACATCGAGGCATTTTCTTACTGTATATGAGCAACATTGAGGCATTTTCTTACTGTATATGAGCAACATTGAGGCATTTTCTTACTGTATATGAGCAACATTGAGGCATTTTCTTACTGTATATGAGCAACATTGAGGCATTTTCTTACTGTATATGAGTGTATGTTCGGGGTCCTCCCTGAGGGGGTGTGGGGAGTGTTTCTTATTTCTGCCGTATGGAATTTCTTTCTTTCAATATTCATATTCAATATTTCCAGTAGTTAAGTTCTTTCTTTCACATGGTAGCGTGGTTATTAATTAGTGCCGAGCGGGCATTTGATTACGTGGGTTACGATTCTCCCTAGAAAGAATAATCAATTTGTTTAATTTACTGTTTACGTTACTTGTCAATAATAATCATCAATATCTTCACTTCATTAAATAGCATCAAATCAAATATCGTACCAAAATAACAAGGTTAAATAAAACACATTCATAGTTTAAATTAAGTGTACTCTAATTAAGTAATCGATCAGACAAAAGGTTCGAGAAATAGTAAATCCTACATAAACATCGTACATTTAATTCAATCAATCAAATATCTACCTATGGAGGAGTTTAACTTACAACATGGGTCAAGCTTAGGAGGTTGAGAGTATACTTTTCACAAATAAACACTGACACAATCTCTGAGGAAATACGGATGGGGTTACTGAATTTCTAATGGAGTTGATGCGGCTGGAAACTCTTCGGAACCACTGTACTAGTGTATTGGGAACGGCTGAAGTCCTCCACTGGAACTTTGTCAATGGACGTGGACGGCAACTCGTGCAAATCTCGGTACGATGATGGTGACTCTGGCTTCAGACTCCTAATGCTTATTGAATGTCTGCTCTGCAACATGAGAAGTTGTTCAGCAACGTCAGAAGTTATTCTACAATAGACTTCAGTTCTTGGTTCCCACATCCTGGCTCATTTGGCTTCGACTCTGCCGTAAAGAATACAACCTCTGCTGCCGGGATCCATTGAATTGCAAGATTCAGCCACTTGCTAAGGATCCTATCTCCACCACTATGACGGGCGGAGATCTTCATCGACTAAGTCCTGCGATGGTCACCTAAGGCTGGGGTGAGAGAAGACTTCACCCCGCCGGGGTCTTATCCAGACCGGTAAACTACTTAAGGCACTCTTGTAAGCAGAGAGCGACGACAGATAGAGTAAGACTCCTTCCTAATCTCAATCCACCTCTTATATACTCCCTAGATTCATTTAAAACTCCACCCAAATCCAAACGTAAGATGCCGCTGATCTTACTTCTCCAATTCCGATTGGCTCTCAACCCTCCTGTAGGCTGTCCCTAATTCTACCCTCAACTAATAGAAACTGACCAATTCAAAAATAACTTCTCCTATATTTCCGACTAAACTAATTACTTTCTCACAGAAAAGAAACATCAAACTTGAAATCCGTTGGGATACATGAAACCTCAAAAGCTCGTTATTTCTATAAAGTAAACCACAGAAAACCTCTGGTCTAGAGAAAACAGTAGGTGGTTAATTACCCTCACCAAATGCATTACATGTAACAGAGTTTGAAACTCTTATTCACTCTCTTAAAGCAATAAATATTATTGTCAAACAACCATTCTAAAACCACAACCATAAGAGCAGAAGGGAAATATCAAATGACACTGTTTTATTTATTTCAAAGTCACAAAATAATTAACTTCAAATAACAAACGGGTCTGAAGATTTTATAACTACCAGTATACATGAGCAACATCGAGGCATTTTCTTACTGTATATGAGCAACATTGAGGCATTTTCTTACTGTATATGAGCAACATTGAGGCATTTTCTTACTGTATATGAGCAACATTGAGGCATTTTCTTACTGTATATGAGCAACATTGAGGCATTTTCTTACTGTATATGAGTAACATTGAGGCATTTTCTTACTGTATATGAGCAACATTGAGGCATTTTCTTACTGTATATGAGTAACATTGAGGCATTTTCTTACTGTATATGAGCAACATTGAGGCATTTTCTTACTGTATATGAGTAACATTGAGGCATTTTCTTACTGTATATGAGTAACATTGAGGCATTTTCTTACTGTATATGAGTAACATTGAGGCATTTTCTTACTGTATATGAGTAACATTGAGGCATTTTCTTACTGTATATGAGTAACATTGAGGCATTTTCTTACTGTATATGAGTAACATTGAGGCATTTTCTTACTGTATATGAGTAACATTGAGGCATTTTCTTACTGTATATGAGTAACATTGAGGCATTTTCTTACTGTATATGAGCAACATTGAGGCATTTTCTTACTGTATATGAGCAACATTAGGGCATTTTCTTACACTATGTAAGCAACTGCTTAGAGTTATTGTTGTTATCATTTGCTGATTTTATGATATTATGAAGCATACAAATATTATCTGTCCATCACGTACCCAACTGACTATAAGCTCTAGCTATATATCATATATAAGCTCTAGCTATAGATCATATATAATATATCCATTGTGATGTCTTGGGAACATACCTTGGGAACATACCTAGGCACATAGAGATCAGGCAAGGTCACCTAGTAACTAATATTTACTATCTCTACTCTAGTTTGCAGCTTCTGAAGATTCACCACAACGTAAAATATATGAGGAAAAAGAGGGGAGAAAGAATGGCACCTTGAGGTACTCCCACTCGGTACAGTAGAGGTACACTCGGTACAGTAGAGATACACTCGGTACAGTAGAGGTACACTCGGTACAGTAGAGATACACTCGGTACAGTAGAGATACACTCGGTACAGTAGAGATACACTCGGCACAGCAGAGGTACACTCGATACAGTAGAGATACACTCGGTACAGTAGAGGTACACTCGGTACAGTAGAGATACACTCGGTACAGTAGAGATACACTCGGTACAGTAGAGATACACTCGGTACAGTAGAGATACACTCGGTACAGTAGAGGTACACTCGGTACAGTAGAGATACACTCGGTACAGTAGAGATACACTCGGTACAGTAGAGATACACTCGGTACAGTAGAGATACACTCGGTACAGCAGAGGTACACTCGATACAGTAGAGATACACTCGGTACAGTAGAGATACACTCGGTACAGCAGAGATACACTCGGTACAGTAGAGATACATTCGGTACAGTAGAGATACACTCGGTACAGTAGAGATACACTCGATACAGCAGAGGTACACTCGATACAGTAGAGATACACTCGGTACACTAGAGATACACTCGGTACAGTAGAGATACACTCGGTACACTAGAGATATAATTCTTATAGAAATAGATGCATAATATGTATGCTCACTTGCACATCATACAGCCACTAGAGTGTATGAATGCATTCATACACTCACACATGTATGAATACCTCACAGTATACAGACCATGGTTACATAACGGATCTCTTATATTAAGTAACTAAATAAGCCATTTGCTTTTTATCTGCAATGAATATGTCCTTGGCACATATTCTATTTCTTTCTTTAATAGAAGAATCTTTACTCCTCAACAGTATATTGATTGCATGATAACATTAAGCTATTTATTTGTTAATATTATAAGCTCTTTTCCTAGTGTGCATTTATTTATTTATTTATTCCTACTCTATTTGAGAGTATATTTTAAAGGTGTTGAAATTCGTAACGAATTTATTTAATTATATCAGTAAAAATTGATAACCGTTCTTATTGATAATTTGAGTAGGTATTAAATCTATTTGTTAAATAATGAAATAAAATTGTAGTTTGAATACAATTAAAATTAATTTATAAAAATTCAAAATATTTCAAAAATATTTTTAAAAGAATAATTTTTTAAATTATAATTGAATGTATAATTGTATTTAAATTAAATAGAATTTAGTTTAATATTTGAATTTTTTTATATGATTTTATTGAAAAAATTATCATTATATTTTATAATCATAATAATATAAATATTCATGAAAATAATTTTTTAATGGCCAAAAGCATTATTGATCTATCAGATCTTTTAATAAGATTATAAATAGAGCATTAATGATTTTCCCAATTCAAATTTATCTCACAAAAGTATGAAATAATAAATTGAAATACAATTGATGAGGTTATTTAAATGATGTTTTTTATTTCTTCAATCTAACAAAATTCTCACTTGTAAAATACATGATTTATAATTAGATGGAGACAAAAATTAATCAGCGAATACAATTTAATTATGTATTATATTACATACCTTCATTTTATATTACTGTACTTAAATTCATTATAAAGTATGTTGCATGAAACTATTTGCTTGTTGTTAAAAAATATGTTAAAATATTACCTTAAGATTAAAATAAAAAAACCAGTAGCGGCAGAAAATATTTTCCTTGTCCTGTACTATTTATAACTTCATCATTTTTTGCATTTTTGTGAGTTTATAGAACCAGTTTTGTTAGATTACCTATGTACAGTACCTAGCTAGAAAAAGAAATGCAATGCAAGTATAATAGTACAAACTATAATAGTACACGTTATACAGTATAACTACACTTAATGAAGTCCTCTATAGTGAATGAGAGTCTTGAGTAAGGAAGTAGCCTCTATAGTGAACATATTTTCTTTAGTCTGCCGTGAATGGCCATAAGTTTTAGAAAACCAATGACCATTTTAAGGCAGACTGAAGAAAATTGGTTTACTATAGAGGCTACTTCCTCAGTGTACATTCACTATACATGATTTCATTAAGGAGGAATTCCAGTGTATAATATTTCTACATGGTTGGTTATTCTGTATGGGTTAGGTAATTTTTATTCCAGTCATTTTTATTCCGGTCATTTGATTCCCGTACTATTTAATACCCAGTCATATTTTTTGTAATTATTTACATACCATATAAAAAATGTACGCACCTCATGGTTAATTAAGTTCTTTGTAAAAGAGAGCAATATAAGGGAAAACGCAACAAATAAAAAATTCAACCTTATTAAAATCAAATAATATAACAATAACTGTTTTCAATATTACGTTCAGACAACACCGAAAATTTTATTTTTGCAAAATTTTAATGTCATTTGATGGAATATTATAACCATTTATAATAATTTTTATCAAGCCCCACCCCTGGAGCCCCAAACAGCCCGCTAACCTAACCTTATACTTATAATTATTTTAAGGGCTTCACTATTCATTTTATTTCTCAACTTTCTTCCTCTTCTTCTTTTTAATACATCTGGTAATTATTTCAGTTGATTTATCTATTATTTAAACAGTAGCTGTCAATGTGCTACATAAATAAAGAGCGTAAAAAAATAATGTATACAAGTTCTATAAACAAATGATATGACTGGGAAATAAATGACCAACAATCAAATCATCGTGAATCAAATGACCAAGAATCAAATCATCGGAAATCAAATGACCAAGAATCAAATGAGCGGAAATCAAATGACCAAGAATCAAATGAGCGGGAATCAAATGACCAAGAATCAAATGAGCGGAAATCAAATGACCAAGAATCAAATGACCAAGAATCAAATGACCAAGAATCAAATGACCAAGAATCAAATGACCAACAATCAAATGACCGGTAATCAAATGATCGGGAATCAAATGACCGGGAATCAAATGACCATGAATCAAATGACCAAGAATCAAATGAGCGGAAATCAAATGACCAAGAATCAAATGACCAACAATCAAATGACCGGGAATCAAATGATCGGGAATCAAATGACCGGGAATCAAATTACCGGGAATCAAATGACCGGGAATCAAATGACCGGGAATCAATTGATCGGTAATCAAATGACCGTGAATCAAATGACCGGGAATCAAATGACAATGAATCAAATGACCAACAATCAAATGACCGGGAATCAAATGATCGGGAATCAAATGACCGGGAATCAAATTACCGTGAATCAAATGACCGGGAATCAAATGACAATGAATCAAATGACCAACAATCAAATGACCGGGAATCAAATGATCGGGAATCAAATGACCGGGAATCAAATTACCGTGAATCAAATGACCGGGAATCAAATGACAATGAATCAAATGACCAACAATCAAATGACCGGAAATCAAATGGCCAAGAATCAAATCACCAGGAATCCAATGACCGGCAATCAAATGGCAGGAATGAAATAGCCAGCAACTGCATGCATTTAATGTTGACATTTCATTAATTTTAATATTTTTGTCAACTGATTAATATAATATGAAATGAAGTACAATAAGAAATTTCAGCAGTAAGAACAAGTTAGAAAATTATTGAGTACAATATACATTTAAATCAAATGACTAATTTAATTCTTATATTAAAGTATGCTTGAAAAATAATTAAAATTTGTATCAGAATTTAAATTTAATTTCCTATTTGAATATAAAATTTAATCAATTGCTAGTTTTATTTCTATAGTTGAGGACAAATACTCTATTATCGAATACAACAAATTCATCGACTGATAATTCTACTGAAGATGATATATATTTAATGTACAAGAGGAGTCTAGGTCAATTTATTAGCGGTCATTTAATTCATATCATTTGTTTCTCGTTCATTTGATCCCCGGTCAATTTGATTCCCAGACATATTTTTCTAGGTATACACCTAGTATACATTTTTGTTGGTGTATATATTAATAAAATATAATAGAAATATGCATACCTTACAGTTTATTTAGTTTGAAAATGCTGAGCAATAACGAAAAAAACAGCTAACAAGAATTTAAATCTTATTAAAAACCTTACATAGTTTCCTTATATTTATTTGTCTCTGTCTGTCACGCTTTAATTAATATTCATAAAACATGCTAAATATGTTAGCAGATGGTAGCATGAATACCAATTCTTGGTGTGCGGACACTTGGCCAAATGTCATTTCGCCGAACGGACATTAGACTGAACTGACATTTATCTGATATACTTTTATTTAATTACGGTTATTTTAAATTGTAATATAGGAAAACAAAAAAAATATAACTTATTAAAATAACAAATAATAACTTTATGAAATATTACAATAGCTTTATATAATTTAAAAATCAATTGTTCTTGCATACCCCGCTCTTATTACAATCAACTCGCAAGTATGACAAGTCAAATAAGTATGGAATATTGCTCGCAATTTATTTCTCTTGATATAAAAAAATAATTGAGGAGTGAATTTGGTTGTTAGTTTCCAGTTAAGCAGTTTACACAGGTGGGAGTGATTAGATATCAATTTATATCCAATATTATACGTACATTATAAACCATAAAATGATCTTTAATCTATCACCTGCACCATTGCATAAGTTATGGTAAAAACAGATTAAATGTGAACGAGCAACCGAATGGACAAAGTTACTCTCAAAATATTTTCAATTTCAGGAGAAATAATTGATAGTCATGTTCAACACTTATTTGGTAAGTCTGATTTGAATTAAGAGTCTAATAAATTTTGTCTAATTATATCATTTATCATTTTGTCTAATTATATCATTTATCATTTTGTCTAATTATATCATTTATCATTTTGTCTAATTATATCATTTATCATTTTGTCTAATTATATCATTCATCATTTTATCTAATTATATCATTCATCATTTTGTCTAATAAATGAGCTAATAAAAAATTGAACACATAAAAAATAACAGATATAATTAATAGGGTTCACATATTATTGTCAATTAATTCTTAAAATGATATTTTATCATAAATAATAATTCATTCATTTGTTGCAGCAATCTTTTTTAACTTTTCTAATTCTTCTTCTCATATAGAAATAGTAAATGTCAATTTGATTCACAAATAAAGATAAAGCAAAATGTATGTTAAGTATATAAGCAATTGATCGGTCATCGTGAAAAATATCTAACGTCTATAGAAAAAAAAATTCAATTTGAATCAATTTTAAATATGAAGTTTCTGCTAAATTCGAGATTTTCAATCGGTATCATGGTAGCATTCGGCAAGTAAGTATTTACCCTACCTTTAATTAACAACTTGAAAATTATTTAAAATTTGTATTCTTTATATCATAAAATGAATAAAAATGTAGAATATTTCTCTTATTTATACAGTAAGAACTATTGAAATAAATAAAAGACTTAACTATTTATATGCATAGCAATTTAAAGTAATGAATAAGCAACATGTGGCCCGATTCTTCTATTAGCTTATAAGAGTAGCTTATAATGAGCCAATTAAGCTAATCTAGCGACAATTCCTCTTCTTTTTGTCGGTCTGAAGGTTTTCCCGCCAGACACTCAAGGAGAAAACCTTGGAGATGACATGAGGTGCCAAGTAGCAACTAGAGGTGGCAACACTTAGTCATTTCTATGACGTGAATCATAAGCTAAAATATTTGAGAAAATTCATTTATAGACAGCTAAATGTGATAAAATTTAAGAAATAAGTTAGGTAGTACAGTTAATTTTGGCTTGATGATAAAAAAAAAAAAATATTAGAATGGAAAAAAAAATCTAATTGCATATAGACACGATTATTACAATATATGCCTGTAAATAAATAGATTGTTCATTGATTAATGATTTATATTATGAAACAAGAACGAAAAATCAAAATTGATTTGTTGTCATATCTGATGCAGTCTACCCTCAAATAAGGACTAGTTTTCTATGACTGGAATTCATAGAAAACTAGTAAGAGCGGAACTATCTCAAAGAGAATAACGGTTCCATATAGCATCCATACACAGCAATTTGTCACAGTCTGGGTCAGGTTATGCATCGCCATCTATACTCTTACTAGGCCTGACCATTGCTTCGAAAAGATAGTTGCCGAAATAATAACAAGTACTATGATGCTGTGTAATATTGTATAATAATCTTAGATTATAAAAATAAAAAATATATTATTCATTAACATATATAATTGAAATTAGACTTGATTCCTGCCCAAATTGCCGAAAATGTTACCTGTATTAGCTTGAATCATTTATATATTAAATTTACTATGTGTACAGTATTTTCATTCTTATTTTCTCTAATTTCTAAAATAATATTTTCTATTTTGTGTGTTTTCAATAAAAGCATATTAATTTTATTAATTTAGATAGAAATAAATAGAAAAATTGGTTACGTTTTTTTAAATTACTTATTTTGATATTCACGTGCGGAATTTTGATTTGAAAATTGTAGTTATAAATATTCATTATAAATTCATCTATCACGTGAAATAACTTCTTGAATTAATTTTTAATTAATAATCATTAATAACTTCAATTACAATTGTACTACTAGTTACCTAGTGCAATCGTAGATGAATCCTAGCCACAATTAACTAGGTAATCAGAAACTGATAAAATGAACCTACATAGTAGAGTACCTAGTATTTTACATATATTGGCATACCTATAGTATTCTACTTACTATGTACTATACTAGTACAGAGTAAGAGTAATAGTGTACCTAGTGTAGCTACTAGTGTTTCTGTGTATAGGTGCGTCGAAAAATATATATTTAAAAAAAGTATTCGTATTCCAACAATATATTCCAACCAGCTTTTACCTATTTACTTTTTTACCTATTTTTACCTATCTAATTTACTAGGATTTTTTTGTCGATTTACTCCTATCTAAATTAATAGTGTGCAGTGGTCTGTCACTATCAGCTAGTCAAAGCACTAACCTAACAATGGTTTGGCCAAGTACAGTTCAGACGGCATTGTTTTCACACTTAGTAGCACGGTAACAGTTGAGATGCATAACGGTGATGAACTACTATAACGCTCTACATTCACGGAGTTATTTCTTATTCGATTATTTTTCTTAAATTAGGAATTACCTTTATTCAGATTTTAAACTCTATTTGATAAAAAAAAGTTATTAGAGCTTTTTTTGAAGGAATAGAATAGTGTTCTTGTTGTTATTATTGGTGCATGTTATGGTTATAGAAGTCAGTAGTGGAATTGACAGCGTGCAAACCAGTCACTAGGAAAACTGCCGTGAAAAAAAGAGCAAGAACATTAGCAAAGAGAACAAGTGGTCGGTATATAAAATGTGAGTGCAGTGATTTGGTATGGTGAGCTAATTATATTATTGTGAGATAGATCTATCTTATTGATGATACAAAAATTAATGCAACCAAATATATTCATTTAATTAATAGAGTAACTATAAACATATAAGTATATGGACATATAAGTATGTTATAAATGCATTCGATAAATTGAAGTTGAAGCAGTAAAATTTACTAGTATTAGTGAAACAATTGATGCTCTTAGTTGTATTTTTACTAGAAACAGTTTGCCTGGCGCTTCTGTCGCTTTTAAGCGACAGTTATAACTACCTTATTATTTAGTACATTTAAATAGGTAAGTTATATAAATATTATAAGATTTTCATTAAAATATTCTTTTAATAATAGTCTGAGATCATTTACCTTCATTAGCGTTTCTTTGAAATGCTGTCAAAGAAATCTTACAAAGTTTGAATCCCAAACTAAGCTAAAACTGTATCGTTACAACGAACGCTGATCGGCATAGCGGACACTGTCCGCTGTAGGGATTTACCTGCATATGTAATATATGAAGCCTAACTCGATATTGATATCATCTTGTTCCATGTTATTAATGACAATAATTTCCTTTCTAATACAATATCATTTCCATCGTTTAGGTTTACTTAACCGTTCAATTAATAGAAAGTTAATAATAAAGAACTGCCTTGTATAACATTCACTTAACTAAAAATTGAATGGATTGTAGAAAGTAGCATTGTGATATCATTGTAATATCACTGTAATATCATTGTAATATCACTGTAATATCACTGTAATATCATTGTGATATCACTGTGATATCACTGTGATATCATTGTAATATCACTGTAATATCATTGTGATATCACTGTGATACCATTGTAATATTATTGTAATATCACTGTAATATCACTGTGATATCACTGTAATATCACTGTAATATCACTGTGATATCACTGTAATATCACTGTAATATCACTGTAATATCACTGTGATATCAATATTGATTTACAGTTCATTTTCTTTATTCTTTACGGATAGAACCGTTTATTAGTTAAACTTATAAAATAGTTTCAAAGAATGTGTCACGCGGGTGTTCACTTTAATCGTTTTGCCAATTACCTCAATGAAAAAAAATTACGAAGTGAATGTGGTGTACGGAAAGACATAACTGTACGGTAATACGTAACTTATCCTACACTTCTCTACATTCCAAAAATTAAAATAAACGTATATATTTTTGTAATAGTAATGAATAATCATTATTAATGTATAGAGGATTATATATTTAAATTTAAAGACAATTTTTTAGAGCAAATTCTGTTAATTTTTGAGTTCCTAATTGTTCTTAATTTGAAACAGATAATGAAGACAACAACGAAGCCTAAGTCACTACCATGATCTTCAGAAATTGCCTCAGGAACGAAATCGAACATTTCAGGCAACTGTTCAAAAGAAGAGGCAGACCCTTTCTTCTGTTGTTACTGTTAACTGCCACTGTTAGTCTCCTGTTGCTGTCTAACAGTGAACAGAAGAGTGAGACTGTTATTCCGTTAACAGGAGGATTCAAATACGATACAACAGGATGTGGGTGTCCGAGGTAACTTATAAAAATTAAGAAACATTGTCTTTTAAATTGCATCTATAATATATACAAATTGAGAAAAAATCGTTGTTTTACACACTTCTTATTTGAATTTATAACCTCTATAATTATTCGAATATATCAGAAAGAATTTATATCAATATTATAATAATTTTCAACACTTTTTATTTTATTACAAGTAAATCTTTACTATTTTTACGCTTCTTTGGAGTGAAAATTACTGCATTTAACCGAACTAAGCAAGATAAGTGTTAACTATTAGTAATATAAAACACACGAATACTATATATCTCTTTAATTTGTAATTAACATTACCTCTTTATCATCTTAGTCTTATACAGTAGCGGACAAAATAATATAAGGGTAGGCAAAAACAAGTTATCTAAATCTTTAATTTCATAAAAAGTACAAAACACACATTATTGAAATTTTGCACGTATTTTCATATAGAACTCATATGTATTCGTATGAAATTTCAAAGCATTTGGACAAATATTCTAGGAATAGTTCCATATTATACTTCAAACACTAAATTTTGCTCTGGTCAAAAGTTAAGGGTAGCCATCATAAACTTTGGAATAATCGCGGATATTGGCAATTAACTTAATAATTTGTGAATAATTCTTTGCTATATCACTCTAATACATCTTCTACCACAAAATTCTAATAATTTTGCACAATATGAAGGAGTTATCATCTTCTATTCATCTTCAAAAAATGTCCACAATTTTTCCCTCTGACACAGTCTCTAATTGTCGTTGCCAGAGATTTCTATTGCCATGTGAAGGTCCAAAACAATTGTGCAACATATTGTGGCTCAACATAAGCAGTATGGAGTTGTTGATTCCAAACCGAAGAATGGTAGACTTCCCAAAGCATTGCTGAGAGAAGATCATGCAACTCTTCAAAAAAGCTTGCAAGGTAGTTTCAACACTTCTGGTCAAATTTTTCGTGAGATAGATGTTTTGTCTGGTGGTACGGTGTCTCAGTCTTCTTTTTCGCTTCGACTTGAACAAGTTGGATTGCAATAATTTGTCCCTGCATCGAAGCTTTCAATCTCAAAAAAGAAACGGAAAGTGATACATGTGTTTTGTCATGAGTATGTCGTTTGGTCGATTGATCAGTGGTCGAAAGTACATTCTAGTGATGATGGAAGAAAAATAGAAGTCTTTGGTTCTTATAGGAAAGTACAAATTAAACGTAAAGTAGGGGAAATGTTAACTCTGAACTGCGTCAAGAACACGTTTAATTTTTCAGGAGGTAGTGTGATTGTCTTGATGGTCATTCTTTCTGCTGGACCTGGTCACATTGTTCGTCTACGATGAAGAGTTATTGCAGAAGTATAAAACAGCTCTTTCGTCATCATACTCTCCTCTATCAACAAGCAGCTGTCCCTCAACCACAGAGTTTCAAGCAGGACAAAGTACCCTACTACTCAGATAAAAAAGTTACGACTCCATTAGAAGATGAAGAAATTGCTCTAATGAGCGGGTTTTCACAGAGTCCTGACCTCAATCGAATTGAGATTGTTTGGATAATAATTGGAGACTGTACTCAGAGAAGAAACACAAGAAATGTGGAAGAATTGTGGAAATTTCTCGAGGATTAATAGAAGATGGATAACTCCTTCATATTGTGACAAATTTTGTAGAATTTTGTGGTAGAAGATATATTGAAGTGATATAGCAAAGAATTATTCACCAATTATTAAGTTAGTTGCCAATATCCGCGAATATTTTAAAGTTTATGATGACTACCCTTAACTTTCGACCAGAGCAAAATTTAGTGTTTGAAGTAAAATATGGAACTATTCCTAGAATATTTGTCTAAATGCTTTGAAATTTCATACGAATACATATGAGTTCAATATGAAAATATGTGCAAAATTTCAATAATGTGTGTTTTGTACTTTTTATGAAATCAAAGATTTAGATAACTTGTTTTTGCCTACCCTTATATTTTGTCCGCTACTGTAGTTGTACAGTTTAATTTCTGGGCCACAAAATAATTTATTTCAAATTAGAAGGGTTAGTTTACTTATTAATGGAATATACGAAGTACTAATATATAGGTTTATTTATTAACCCGATATATTGTTTTAATTTATAACCCTTACGTTACATAGTAGTTAATTTTCAATCCACTACTGACCAACCACAACAGTCAATCTCTTAACTATAATTGCTATGTGGGACACTATGGCACTATGACTTGCATAGAATGACAAACTAAGAGTAAAAATGATGAGTCATTGTAATTAGAGAGCTATGTGAATTACTGTTAGTAAAGATACATCAGGCTTATCATTTTCATAATTAAGGCTTATACCTTATAGTTGTCACACTTGAATTGATTACAGTTATAGCCGTATATATTTAGGTATCTATGTCATTTATCTAGCTGGTACATTAATAGGGTGATTTATCTGAAAGTATTACTCATATATTTGAATGGTATTTCAGTTTATAAATTTTAAGTAAAATATATTGAAATATAAATCTAATTACTAAAACATGACCAAAAGATCTTTTTCAAGATCAATTGAAATGGAAATTATAACCAATTTTATAAGATTAAAAAAGAAATTTTCTCATTATAAACAATAATGGAACCACGTATACCTCTTTATTGTTATAGAAAAGATATTTTTCTACTGTAAGATACACGACTCTCGGAGAATTTCGGTTTCAAAAGTGAGTTGTGGGGCCATCTGGATTTGAAAGCGGGAACTAGAGAAACATCAACATTTGGTGTTGATCAAAACATTGAAAGTTTGAGTGCTCAGGCAATTGCTATAGTAATAAAAAAAATTAATTGAGGCCATAAGTGTCTGGTGTGATTATTAAATTAATTCCACATTTGCTGTGTCAGCTTTGATATGCAATTATCCAGAAAACATGAAAAGAAAATAGTACGGTATTCAGCATTTTTTTTTTTAAATAGTACTTGGCCCTGGCCATGGTTCCAATTCCAAGTTACAGAGTATTTCAGTTAAAGCAAATGAAAACTTGGTATCAATTTATTAGCGTAAAAAAATTAACTAAAACTATATTAACAGATTTCAGAATAACTTTTGTTGATCCAGTATAACTTCTGCGTAAATACTGAAACTTCCAATGTTTTGATCAACACCAAATGTTGTTATTGCTTTAGTTCCCGCTTTCAAATCCAGATGGCGCTTTTTAAAATAGAAATTTCCGAGAGTGGTGTATCTTACTGTATTTGGTTATATGTACCTATTATGTCAGTGACGTCAAAATTTCACCTTGCGAAGATTCAATGATAAGCTTTGTGAAATTCTTATGTGATATGGTAGTATGTGTTTCGATATTTCTTCCATTAATAAGGAGATGTGCAATGTGCATTAAAAGTAGGAGTTGTTTAAGAGCCTAAGTTAGGTATATCTATCTTTGTACCTTTTTAATTAGATATACTAATCAGGAAAGACTATAGTTATAACTTATAACATATATAAATATTGATTACAGTATGTACGTACACCAAAAATCCGTATATTCTACATATTCTTCATTCTATATAGATACGTAAATAAATTAATGAATTATACGTTAAATACTAATATAATTATATTCAATGGCAGTGAATACACGTATAGTTTATAGTTACAGTAGGTATTAGCTTGCTACCTACATGTTCGTTTAGGAAAATAAAATGATATAAAATAGTTATGTAATCAATCGAAACCTATGTGTTAGTTAGTACCAAGATATATAGACAATAAGTAGGATATTCTATCATCGATAAAACTCTATTCGCAGTTTCTTCACTTGCACAACGAAGTCTGTGATTATTGCGATAATATTTACATTTTTATTTCCTATCAATTACTATTTCCTTCCTGTAGACAAATAGCACAGTGTTGAGGACTATGGATATTTTGAGAATTTCAGTAGAGATTATCTAGTAGTAATTTAAGCTTCTTAACTATCCTTATTTACTAGATTCCTCTCTTATCAAGTTCTAAGTTTTATTTCCCACCAGATACTTCCAGCAATCGGCTGAAAGTTCACCACAGAAGTCCCTGTGTGGTGATGACGTCACAGCCAGAGGACCTGGTCAGAATGTGGTGGCGTACACCATCTACGGTAGTCTTAAGGACACCCAGAAGTACAGGCAGTACTGGGGACAGTTAGAGGACAGGGTGAAGGATGTCAAGAGGCAGTATCCTGGTGAGGAAGTCCTAAATAACCCTGACAAGAAGGATATTTTCCTGGAATATTACGGGGATATGCTAGGAATAAATCCTTCTTCCCAGGGATATTCAATGAATATCCCAAGAATACATCCTTCCTGCCAGGGAAAGTTAATGCTATCTTATTGGTACAGTAGAACTCCTCTATAGTGATAGTAGAGCCCTGATAAGAGATTACCCAGTATAGTGAAAAAATTCTTCTTTGGTCTAGCTGCCATCAGTCTTAGAAAACGAATTGTTTTCTGCAAACTAAAGGAAGTTTGTTCACTATACGGGATAATTCTCTTACCCAGGATTTTACGTTCACTATGGAGGAGTGTTACTGTTTCTAAATGGAAAATGAGAAATATTATTCAACATTTCCAGTTTGAAAAGTATCCATAGATACCTCACTCAAGTATGGTAACATTCTAACTATTATCAATTTGCTATCAGTACAATTGATACAATTCCATGTGTTTTTTATTCTTTTGTTTTAATTAATTAACTGCATAAATTTTGCCATCTATTTGTATGACATTACTAATCTATTCAGTATTTGATATATCACATCATTAAATAAATACTGTCAATGTATCAGGACTTTTCACTTGAATAATTCTGAATTAATCCATTATTTAGATTTGAACCCTGGAATGACCAGCAGGAGTCAGAGGCCCAATCTGGTTTGGAATAATTCTAAAAATGATTGTCTTGAGTTGTTGAAACTTCGTGATGTATAATTTGTTTTATTTAGTTTTATATGTTTTTTGATAAAATGGGACTCTGGCGCCGGAGTGAAGTACAGTAGCTGCATGTTGTGTCACATTTGCATCAGACTAGCACCATCACTTATAGGAATATTAGCTATTTTTGGTGTTAATTAACAGTGTATGTATTTCACCCGAGCTCTATATTAAGGCATGGTAATAAAATGGTATACAACTAAATTAAAACAAATGTGTTACATTATTTCCATTGATTCCATTTAAATAGGTCTTAACTTTGAAAAATCCGGATTTCGAGCAACTCGAATCGATTTTTTAAAAGTAAAAAGTTATATTTCCCCTCTGGAACCAGTCTCTCAGACACTCTGATATATATGGGAAATCAATACGAAAGAAAAGTTTGTCTAATTCTTAAAATAGATATATTGTTTGCAGGTTGGTTGATGAGACTATATCACAACGTAACTGTGAAGCAAGTGGAGGAAAAAAAGCTACTCTGTGATCTCTATTGTAACTACAACCATGTAGACCTCTGCTTTGCACCAAACATTTATCCACCAACCAAGAAAAAAATAAATCCCAAGAAAAAAATGTCCAAAACAGACTTTTCATCTGAATTCTCCGACATTCTTAACGACTTGGTGTACAACCCCAAACACATCGGAAAAAGTTACGCCGATATCCTGATACCTAGAATGTGGCGGTACATGCCCATGGCAGACCCTACTGTCGCAGATTTCCTGAGCAGAGACGTAGACTCTGTGATTCAAGACAGGGAAGTGGCAGCTGTTCGGCAGTGGCTTGATGAGACGAATGGGTTGGTTCACGCCATGAGAGACCATCCTAGTCACAATGGAGTGATGTTAGCAGGTGGGTGTTCTCTTTTAGAGTTGACTTTATGTTTTAATTCAATACAGTACAGCTATTCTACCTATAATGAAATCCTACATAGTGAATGTAGAGGAAGAAAGTTACATGTTTGGTACACAAATTTTCCTCTAGTCTGTCTTAAAATGGCCATAAATTTCTTAAAATTGATAGCCATTCATGGCAGACTGAAGAAAATTTGTTCACTACTTCCTTACTCAGGACATTACAATCACTATACAGGATTTCACAATAGAGGAGTTCTATTGTAGTCGTTTAGCTGAGTAATGATTGCATCAATTGAATGTCAAAGTAGCGTTTACTTTTTCTGGTCTTCCATTGAACCCTGAACGTTCTTTTGGAGCGATGTTACTCAACTTATTCTTCAGTCTCCAAGATTGTTACAGATCAGAATGATCTCCAAACTAACTCCGGTTATGTCTACCAATCTCATCGAACTTTCTTAATACTAAGATATCTACAATGAGATATCATTCTGTTTTGTTAATCTCTAGGGTCAATTATTATGAGAAAATAGTTGAAAAGCAATGAGTTATGTATCTAAAATTCTTTAGCTCTAATCTTTCAATTAATTATTTCTCATCAAATCGTTTTAATGAATCTATTTTATTTTCTTCCAAGTCTATCTGACCTATTTATTCTCTGGTAGAGGATAGCGCTAGGGTTATGCTCTTCAACTACGAGGTCTTAGATTTTGTGTTAGGTAGGCTCGTAGGCTTCATTTACTATCACCTTTTCATTCTCCTCTTCCATCCTTGAGTGCAGTCTCCGGTGTTTGTGTCTCTTTTAGTCATATTCTTGGTGAGTGACTGTATTCACGGAGTAGCTTTTCTTCATACATGAGCTTGTCATCGATTTGTTCATTGTACCACTTGCTTTCTGAATGCTCGCTCCTTCGAGTTCCTTGTATTAATTTTCATTTGACGTCAGCGATGTGTCCTTCGGTTCCAAAGCAAACGTTAAGCCCCCCTTAACAATTACTTAGTCTAAAATCAATAATCAGAGTGTTTGGTAAAACACAGGAATCTACTAAAACTTTCATATCTGAAAATAATCATCATTGACATTTACCATTGACTTATCGAGCTTCATACCCATTGTTAAATTAAAGCATAATGACACAAAGGAAAATGGACAACAAGTTATAAAGTTTCACCAATAGATAGACAAATCGAGTTGTTTCTCAAAACTAATGTTTTTGGTAGCCATTATTTTGCCAATTACTCGACTGAATGACTTTGCTGTTTACACTACAGTGAAGGTTTAAAGTTACCGAAATGTATAATTTATTAATTATATGTTAAAACTGCATGTCTGCTCTAGTTTCTTTTTACTAATTATTGTTATGTTTTCAGGTATGTGGGGGGCATCACGCAGAAGAGGAGCAAAATTACTAACCCACCTCTTCCACAAGATAGCAAGATGGCCGCCTCGGAACTTCTGGGACTATGACCAGATTCTCCTTCACAGGGTAGTGTGGCCCGATGTCAGGGACACTATAGTGAGTGGGGGAGGGAGGGGGGGGGTTATTGTTCTGGATAGATTTAACCCTACTTAATTGAGTTCTTTATCTGAATGAATGATTTTAACGACATAGGTATTTTAAATTGATGAAAAGTATCAGAATTTTTTTTCAAATTCTGAATTTTTATGAAATTAAGGTCATGAATATGGAAGTAAAATGATACAGATAGTATTATTCCACGAGGCAGGCACTTTTACAGTGAAGAACATTCATACAATAACTATTTACAGTTGATAAAAATACTATTCCACTAAGGATGAACTCTTTCGGTGAAGAAAATTCTTAGAATATCACTATTGAATTTTCTTTTATTAATTAAACTCTTAGTGTGACGGTCAGACAGAAACCGCTCAATATTTTTACTTTGCCTCCGCTTGCAGGTCATCCACGACGCCTACTTTTGTCGCATCAAAAGATTCTGTGGCAAAAAGAAGAGCCTTCCCTTCCCCACCAGGAGAAACGGGACAGACTTCGTCAGTTGGGGCAAACTGAGGGACCCGGAGAGAAAGGGAATCAGAGTGTGCCCCATTGCCTGCAGACCCAAACAACACCCTGACTGGCTGTACTGCTGACGAAGAGGAGGATAGATGCTTTGTATCTTACTCTGGAATGATCAAAGAGTCTGAGAGACCCGCTGATGGGAATACAGATAGATGAAGTAGAACTCCTCCACAGTGAATGAGTTAGTATGTAGTTTCTTTAGTCTGCAATGAATTGCAATACGTTTCAGAAGACTCAAGGGTATTTTATGACATACTAAAGAAAATTTATTCACTATAGAGGCTACATCCTAACTCATTCACTATAGAGGAGTACTTTAAAAACTACACTTATTTCGCTGAAAATTCGAGATAAAATTGTCTATTAGGAACGGGTATGTCAAGTCCAATGGTCATTCCACGGTTAATTAAATAATATATAAGTTTATTCGCATTTATTGAGATCAATGTGAGTGAAGGGGCTGAGTGGTAGGTAGATCCTTTACCTGATAACACAGAGGAAAATTCTAAAAAATGTTTATATTTAAACTTATTTGTTCATCAATTTATGAATAAAAATTTGATTTTAAATTTTTTTTCAGGCTGCTTGAAGAATATTTGTTGTTATTTTTCGGTTTCGTAGAGTTTGTTTATTTAATTGAATAATATGTTCTTCCAGAAAAATGTACAAATAACATGTAAACTGTTTTAATTAATGTTAAATAGATATGTCAATAATTTAGTAGGCATATATAACTGAAGTACGTATTTCTATTGCAATTATTACTTATAAATTAAATAACTATTTAACATATAGTGAAAGGAATGTACACATATCAAAAGAATATAATAAATTATAATCTTTTAGTGTAGTAATTATTCATTTATCTACCGAAGAATTTTTTTCTCGAATATATTTTTATTTTCTTAATATTTAAATAAATCATTGTATTAGTTTTTTAAATAAATTATTGTATTAGTTTTTTAAATAAATTATTGTATTAATTTTTTAAATAAATATTATCATTATTTGAATTTACTTTACTGAAATACTATTACATTTGAGGTAATAATAACAATGAATAATTGTTATCAATTTATTATTTCTTTTATAACAGTTGATTATAACAACGTGAATAGTTTATTCCTATAGCTACTTAAAATAACAATATTGTGTATTATTGTTATTTAATATAACTAAATATTTCAATTTATCATCCTATAATTCTTGAAAATGGTATTTATTTTTAATAAGAAATAACCAATATAAATAGAAACTATAAGTTACATTGATATATCGAATTAAATACATAATTTCCTAACAAATATCAAAATTGTAAATTAAAATCATTTAAAACACACATAATTGACAGTATTTCATTACATAAAGTTTGGTATCACATTAATACATTTCTATACATTATATGAATGACTATGTACAATGACAATTAAGCTTATATACATTTAGTTAAAAAGAAATAAAAGGATATTTACAGTTAAGAAGTAAATGTAATAAACCTATGACTAGTAGAATATTTTGAATATAGTTAAATAAACAATAATGTCAATGGTACTGAGGAAACAGTTGCTGTATGATGCTAATTTCAAAAATCAGTTTTCTAATTTCCTATTATTTTCAAGTGTTACAAATTTCGCTTGTTTGCAGCAATAACGTCATAAACACAAAAACATGTATTTTAGAGTTATCCATATAGACATATAAATCATAAAATACTAATTAGTTCGGTAAAAGTTTCATAATCATAGCTCGAAAATGTACCGCTAGAGAGGCTACATGTCCTAACGATATACCATTAAATGTACGTACATTACAAGTACTAAAATGCCTCTCCTGAAAAATAGCTTTTTTTGAGTTATGACAGTGAAGTCGCAAACAAGCGATTTGTCGTCGTGTACCCAGAATAATTTAAAATATATACAAGCATTACAATTAACAAAAATCATTTTTGTCTAATTAGCAAACAGTGAAATCATTACAGTCATAGAGTGTACATACAACAATTGAGCTAGAGAGAAGTTGGCTGGCAGAAGAATTCACAATAATTTGCATAAGGAAACTAGAGGAGCAAAAGTTAGTAATCTTTGAGCATACTTATTAACATTATCACTTGAATTAAATGTAGTGAATTTCGATGTAACTAGCTATAGTGGATAGGAAGATTGTGCTAAAGTCCGTATTACACTGTGGCGCTCGCCATGGCGGTGTTGTCTCTCTCTACAGATATGGCGCTCACCATTCTCAAAATTGCTATTACACTAGACGAGTCATTATGGCGGTGATCGTGCATTGAAATTTAGGGAAAATTGAAAAATTTACTATGAAATGAATCGTAGCATTAAAATTCGATGTCATCACGAATATTTGTTTAGTTAATTATCTTTTTGATAGTTGTGTGAAGCAATTCCATGCTTATATAATAAAAAGTTTATTCCATTAATCGTTTGGCAACACTGGACACTACACAGAAGCGTTCTTCTTTTTTTTTTGTATTACACAGTAGCCCTACGAAGTCTTAAATAACTTTTAAAATGAAAATAAAATACTTTTTCCACTACTTCAAATCTCTTTAGCAGGCTTCATTGACAATTTCATCACCTCTAAAACGGTGGCGGTGTTCGTTCTATCGCGCAGTGAGCGATCACAATTTCGTGGCGCTCGCCAAGACATTTTTCGCTATTAGAGAGAAAAGGGGCGGAGTTAGAGAGAAAATTAATAAAACTGTGGCGACCGCCACAGTGTAATACGGGCTTAACTCAAAAGAATTCACTCCAATCCTTATGTAGTTACATCTTCAAACTCCTGCAATAACGTCGAAATTCTTCTGTATCTATTTTAAAAATCAAATCAGTTAAGTAATGAAGACGATGTGTGAAATCTTACTTTTGATGAAATCGGCTATAATTATAGGGAACAATTTTCGAATTATTAGTTATTCTTACAAACAATAGAACGAAACATTAAAAAAATAATAGATCATGTAAAATGGTTCAGTTACACACAATCAGAAACTTAAAGGAGATTTGATTTAACGATAAATATGGAAGACAGTATACTAAAGTAGCTATAAAATATAGAATAATTTTTAGTGTGGCAATATATTTTTACCTTCTAGTAAGGCCTTTCTGGCACTGACTGTCAGGTTTGAAGGCTCAAAAGAGTCTTTCCTAGTTAGAGTCTTAGGAAGAGGAGAGTTACTCTTACTCCTCGCATTGAGTCTAATAGTTTCTTCCAGACAAGGAGTGCTGGAGAGGAGCGTGGTGGTGGTGTCAGGTGTCATTCCTTGGTTGGACTTAGGAGGAGTCAAGCCTATCTTCAGCTTGGGGAGAAGGTGTGGCTTGATAGCAGGTTTAGGAGTGACTGGAGGAGGGGGTTTCATTGCAGTGTCCTTTGGTTTAGTAGGTTTAGATATTGAGGGTAGAGGCGGAGGTGAAATTTTCGCAGGTTTCTTGCTGGAATCAACTGTAGGTTTTACAATATCGAAATTGGAGTTCAAACTACTTTGTCCTGAGCTGCTAGATCCTGGAGCAGGTGGAGCTGGTCTAACGATACCAACAGGTTTGGCATTGAAAGGGAGTTCTGGAGTGATGTTTCCGTACACAGTTTCATTGGATGGAGGAGCAGGTGGAGGAATGGAGGGTTTTACAGCGGTAGCTTTATGTGATACTCTAATTTTGTTAGCACTCCTACTACTACGTCTGGTTGAAGCTACTCTTACAGGGAAATTATTCTCTTCTTCATAGCCAATGCTACAACTATCGAAAGAATCTTCTGACCAAAGATCATCATCATCTAAGAACTCAGGAACGCCTGCATTAACCACTTCAGGGATGGATAGTACAGTCTCGGTACTTCTCTGATGGTTCTCTGTCTTCTTGATCTGACTTAGCAGGTTAGGTATGCTGATGTTATTTCCGATCTTCGTGGACAATCTTCTCATGCTGCTCACCATTGAATCGGCAGCATCTGTGACCGAATCCTTCCTACTCTTAGGTTTCAGAACACTAACATTCGGTTCGTAAGTTTGTGGTAAGGGTGCAGCAGGTCTTGGATTGCCACTAGAAGGAGGAATTGGAGGAGGATTTTTTCTTGATACTCTAGCAGAATTCATGAGTTTGTGCAAATCGCTGGTGTTGGCGTAGATTTGTGCTGAGTCATCCAGAGTAGAGCTGAGATGAGCAATGTCTGTCACTCTGATACTGTAGTCTTCTCTTGCTCTCTCTGATTTAGCCTGAAATTTAGGGATATGAATTAACTAATTTCAAAAGCAATTACTTAAAGGAAAGGAATAAGTTTTATTTCCAATTACCAATGATACATAATAGAATAACAATTTTCTTTAATAAGGAAAATTATATAAATTTTCATCTACAATATTTGCCATTCTCTCTACCTTTTCAAATTCTTAGGAATATTAGAATGCGTATATGCACAATCTAGCACACACCAATCATGTGAAAAACATATAAAATGTACACAGTGAATCAAAATTAGGAAACTGAAACTCATTGTTCTGAACAATGGTGGCACTGATTGCATTTTTAATGAATAATTATCAAAGAATGATGTTATTGTTTCATTGATATCATGAGTTGCATTGGAAATTAGACTTGCTTAATTCCTACCGAATCTAATTGATATAGAAATGAATCCAATTATTAATTGTCGATGAAATATAAATTTTCCATATATTTTCAAATTAACCAATTCTATTATATAAAAAGCAGGTTTTTAGTCTTGAACTCATTTAAGATATTTTAAAACTAATATATATTAGTTAAGCTGACGATACATTTGTAGGTATAAGTATAGGTGTAGGAACTCATTCATAAACTGTCAAATGAGTCAAACAAAGAAAGTCTTCAATATCTAATTGCCTCTTCGTCATAACTGTAGTGATGAGTATATAGACTATGTGTCAACTCTTTTCACCGGATCCACTGCATCCTGCCTATATGTCTGTATTCTCAGAGTATAGACTCCTACCAATCTTTTCCTCAGTGAACATATAGGAAATACATGACAACGGAAACTTTCATGGGACTCTATTTATGAAGATATGTACTGGATAATCCCATCGACTTAATAAGTTAGTACCAACGTATTAATTAATTTTAATTTTTTTAAATTTTTTTATTATTTATTTTAATGAATGGACATTATCCATAAATAGTTTCTTAGATCTGATTGACTTCTTCAGTCGAGAATTTGAAAAAGTGGATTTGTTTTTTAGACAGAATGTGGTGAAGTATGACAAATTCAATACCTATGTTTTCTTTGGAAGGATAACATTATTTCTCTTTTGTTGTCTGGTAGCTGTAACTATGAAAATGTTTTTTGTAACCACACAGTAGCCCTCTGACTAAAGTGTCTTTCTTTGTTTGTTTTTTCTCACCTTCTTCAACCTCCTCCTCAGTACAAACATGTACACCACCAGTCCTATCAGCAGGATGCCCATCAGGCCCCCGAGGAGACCCATGGTCACTGCTAGGACCTCATGGCTCGTCCCATCCTGTCTCGGGGCAAGAACCTCAGGGGCGTCATGAGGTGTGTGGGGGGTTGTCCGCGGGTTGTATGGGATGCGGCTAACAGGCCGGTCACGAGGAGGGTTTCGTGGTCGAATTGGGGTGGCCCAAAATGGCCGATCAGTTGGTCTTCTCGGATTATTTGATGGTTTGACACCAAATTCTGAAATAAAAGAACAATTTATCAGTTTATGAGATTAATACTGGCTACAATACGAGAACATGACACTCACAGTACTCGGTAAGTGGCTACTAACATATGTCATGACAGGTCAGCCAGAAATTCTTAAATGATAGATTGGTTCATGAAGTAGCTAACTTTTTTTGTCTATTATTTTCACATTATGTAACAATTTTCAATTAATTTCATATGAATTGGTTTACAAATGCTTAGAACATATATAATTATGTATTTTAATAATTGAAATAATTTGTATGATGTAGTTGATACATTTAGTTGTTTACATGGACACATGGAATATCATGGTAAAATATATATCAAAAGTTGAATGGAGTAATCACGACAGTTCATACAATACATTATAATATATTTAAATTGTTACTGGTATCGCATAATTAAATCAATCTACATCAAACTAAAAGAAGAGTTTGGTGATAGTGTTATGACAGATAAGGTTATGCATATGTCTTACAACCTACGCTAACATACGCAAATAAGGTGCAGAAATGCATTCACGTAACATTCTAAGATGCATTGTAGTGGTAGAAGTAAGAATAGGGATGTAAGTTAACTATAGCATTATTAGGAGTTTGGCTTTGAACCTTAAAAGTATGCACTATAAACATTATGACTTATGGGTATAAAAGTGTATATCGATAATATGGTTACATAGCTTGTATGTTAAATTTATGTTTGTTGATAAGTTTTCATTTGAACGAAAAAATACTTTCGTTCTAACAATTAATTAATTAATACTGTAATAATATTGGTGTCCTTGTAAGTCTGAATTATTGTGTACTAGTATATTAGTCATAGATTTACCTTCATAGATGCTACCATGAAATATAAATATTGTATGGTAATTTTCCTGTTTATATTATCTTAGATTTCAATGACAAAAATTGACTTCTGAACCTGAAAACATATTGACAAAAAATAATTCTTAACTTTAATAAATATAAATTTGTAAATATTTTTTAGGTTCAAAAAGTCAATTTTTGTCATAAAGGATAATATAAACAGGAAAATTCCGTACATTGATATTTCATGGTAGCATCTATGAAGGTAAATTAGTAACTAATACATAATAATTGAGACTAAGTACTATTATTACAGTGTATTAGACTTTAATTGGAGTAGCTACAGTTACATTGATTATATTTCTGTGTCTCAATTACTACTGCCTATAATTAATAACATGATTTATAGTTAATTTATCACACTATAAGTTACAGTTATAGTAATTTATAGGCACTGTAAAGGACAGGAGACTGAAATAATACATTAGAAGATTTGAAGAGGAAATGATTATAATTTTATCTTCCTAATAACTGAAGCTGATAATGTTAGAAGCAGGATTAGAAGTTAACCTCTTCCTCTATTTAGATAACCTTATCTAAACCTCTAATTCTTCACTACCATTTGATATAAACTATGTTACTATAATTAAATAGTAATATATTTCCAATTACCAATTCTTCATCCTCTTTTTTGATGCTAATTATCTTATTTTTCTCTTCTTTGATTCCTTGCATCGTTTTATTGATTAAATCTTTTTTCTCCATTACCTCATGTACCATTTTCCTATATAGTCTATGTTCCTTATTTTCCATTTCATAATTATTTATCAAATGTCAGAGGTTTACATGTCCGTGTGACGAGAAAAAAACAATGAAAACAAGCGCAGACACTGTGAGAGTGAAAAAATAATCAATGATAATTGAAATGGTTGACAAATAATAAAAAGAAAATAAGCAACTTAATTTGTCTTTGATTCTTATTTATTCTCATTATTTAGAATGATTATTTCTGACCTATCATAAATACTCATTACTCCTCACTACTCATTACTTCTCTCTACTCATTACTACTCACTGCTCATTACTCCTCTCTACTCATTACTACTCACTACTCATTACTCCTCTCTACTCATTACTCCTCTCTACTCATTACTCCTCTCTACTCATTACTCCTCACTACTCATTACTCCTCACTGCTCATTACTCCTCTCTACTCATTACTCCTCACTGCTCATTACTCCTCTCTACTCATTACTCCTCACTGCTCATTACTCCTCTCTACTCATTACTACTCACTGCTCATTACTCCTCTACTCATTTGCCGAACAGCTGGCTGTGAAGCTGTTCAAGCCTCACAAACCACTGAAGGAGGACCTTAATCATAAGAAGAGAAAGAGAGGACGCGGCAGGAGATCGGCGAAGGCATGTGCAGCACAGCCTCGACAGGAGGAACTGCAAGCAGAAACGGCTCCTTCAACCTCTACAGCTGGCACTGGAGATGGCCCCACCTTCAGATGTGAGGAATCTGTGCCAGGTAATGCCAAAAGAGCGCGCAGCCAGACAGTAAGCCCTGAGGGCGTTTTGAAGAAACGATCCAGGCAATCTGACCCCTCTTTCCCAGATTCCCCTGACCCCACCCCAGATTCCCTTGACCCCACCCCAGATCCCCCTGACACCACCCCAGATCCCCATGAGCCCACCCCACATCCCCATGACCCCACCCCACATCCCCATGACACCACCCCACATCCCCATCACCCCACCCCACATCCCCATCACCCCACCCCACATCCCCATCACCCCACCCCACATCACCCTGACCCCACCCCAGATCCCCCTGTCCCCACCCCAGATCATCCTGAGCCGACCCCGGACCCTGATGACTCTGACGACGGCTCAGGTTATGAAGACTGCGCCGATGAAAACCAGGGAAACGGGCTAGGACTCGGAAGTCGGTGAGGGACCTCCGAATGATACTCTTCAATGCTCGGTCTATCAGGAATAAGCTGCAGGAGTTTAGATGTATGGTGGCTATTGAATGTCTCGACATCATCTGCATCACTGAGACCTGGCTGGACACTGAGAAACGAGATTTTGAGGGAGAGTATCACCTGCCCGGGTATAAAATGTTCCACAGGGATCGTGGCAACAGAGCAGGTGGAGGTGTGATGATCTATGTTCGCTGTCACATTGACGCGGCCCTCATACCCATCGACTCACCGTATGAGTTACTAGGGATAGAGGTCCGAGCGGAAGTCACACTCCACCTTTACCTGCTCTACAGACCACCCCACCAGACGAGAGACCACGACCGAGATCTCTACGCTGCTCTCACTAACCTTCTGCAGGATGAAACGGCCATTGTGTTGGGAGATTTCAACTGCAGAGTGGATTGGAGCACAGTCTCGGATGGAGAGGGAGGTAGGTTGATCGAATTTTCGAACGACAACTTCCTCTCCCAGATGGTAAGAACTCCCACTAGAGGCGAAAATGCACTGGACCTCATATTCACTACCGACGAAGATCTGGTTTCTCAGGTCTCGGTTGGTGAATGTCTGGGTACCAGTGACCATAATGCCGTTTCTTTTAGAGTGGGAGTCAAAGTGGAACAAGAGAAGATCTCTCATAGAAATATGCTGAATCTGAGAAGAGCTGATTACGACAGTTTCACTCGTGATCTGCAGGCATTACGTCCTCAACTTCCAGCTTCACCTGATCAGATGTGGCGGGGCTTTAAGGCAAACTACATCTCGATCCAGGACCGATGCATACTTAGGAAAAGGGTAGGTGGTTCCAGGAAGGTTCGTCCTAAATGGTTCCATAACGAGCTTGGCAGAGAGATAGAGAGAAGGAAACGACTCTACGTCTCATTCAAGACTCACTCTTCACCGGAAACTGAGAGACTTCTCACAGACCAACGGAGATTGGTCAAAAGAATGGTGCGACAAGCTAAAGTAGCGGAGGAACACAGGGTTGCATTGGCCTGTAAGGGCAACCCTAAGGAGTTCTTCGCTTATGTCAATAGCAGGAAGCCCACCAGAAGCTCCATCGGACCAATCAGGACAACCCAAGGTATGTTGGCAACTTCGGATGCCGACATCGTCGCCGAACTCAACAGTTATTTCGTCAGTGTCTTCACCAGGGAGGATGCGCTTGGCACCCCTGACCCCGTAGTCTACTACGAGGGACGAATGCCACTGACTGAGATTGTTTGTACTGTTGAGGAGGTAGTGGACAAACTTGGCAAGCTGGACCCTAACAAGGCAGCTGGTCCTGATGGATTCTTACCGACAGTGATGAAGAACGTGAAGGATGGTTTGGCGGCACATCTGCAACAGATCTTCAATGTCTCTTTGGAGTCGGGCGAGGTCGCCGACGACATGAGGATCGCGGATGTGACCCCAATCTTCAAGACAGGTGAGACCACTAACAGTAGTAACTACAGACCGATTAGTTTAACATCGGTTCCTGGAAAGCTGCTAGAATCCATCATCAAGGATAGGATTGTGGATCACCTGGAAGAACACCAGCTCATAGGAAAGAGTCAGCATGGCTTTCTTCGCGGGAAGTCATGCCTGACAAACTTACTAGAGTTCTTCTACTACGTTCTTCAGGAGCATGACAAATCCAAAGCTGTTGACATCGTCTACCTTGATTTCAAGAAGGCATTTGACAAGGTACCTCACAAGAGGTTAATGGCGAAAATAGCAGCTATTGGTGTGGGTGGTCGAGTTCTACAATGGATCAGGTCATGGCTAAATAACAGACGACAAAGAGTGGTGGTCAATGGCGTGGCCTCTGTGTGGAGCTCCGTAACCAGCGGGGTTCCCCAGGGCTCAGTCCTTGGTCCTCTGCTCTTTATTATTTACATAAATGACCTTGACGTAGGACTCGTCAGTAGGGTATCCAAGTTTGCTGATGACACAAAGATTGGCATCAACGCTGCAAGTCCAGAGGCCGTCGGACAACTCCAACTTGATCTTTTCAAGATCGGAGAATGGTCGGAAAAGTGGCAGATGCCCTTCAATGTGGACAAGTGTAGAGTACTTCATGCTGGTCGTAGGAACGCTGAAGCTTTCTACACGCTACTTGGAGCCCAAATAGGACCCACTGATGTACAGAAGGATCTTGGAGTTATGATCACCAGGGATCTCAAGTTCTCTCGACAGTGCCTGGAAGCTGAGAAGAGAGCAAACAAGATCCTAGGGTACATCAAGAGGCAATTCAGATACAGAAACAGAGAGACAGTCCTCACCCTGTACAACTCTCTTGTAAGACCTCTTTTGGAGTTTGCGGTCCAGTTCTGGTCACCGACGTTGCGAGCAGATGTCCAGCGGTTGGAACGGGTGCAAGCGAGGGCGACTAAACTTGTACCTGAAATCCGATCCAAGGGATACGCACGTCGGTTAGAAGACCTGGGCCTCTTCACGCTTGAGCAGCGACGTTTGAGGGGTCAACTCATTGAGACTTTTAAGACCCTTCGAGGGATAAGTCGAGTTGATCCCGAAGACTACTTTTCGCTGTGTGTGAACCCCACCCGCAACCACGGGTGGAAGGTGGTTCCGCCTCGGTTCACCACTGCTCAGCTGGAGAACTTCATGCTGGTAAAGATCTGTAATGTCTGGAACAGACTGCCAGAAAATGTTGTCAGCAGCCTGACTGTTGACACATTCAAAAGGCGACTTGACAGGATACTCAGTGAGCTGGCTTACTGAGCTGTCAAGCGCCTCCATGACTTGACCTCGGAGTTGAGATGAGAGTCTAAGCTATCTTTTCTGATAGCACTCTTACTTCAACTCCAACCAACCAACTAAGAGAAAACCTGGTGCCTTTCCGTGGCTAGAGAGATCAGGTCACACCCTGCGTTCTGTCACCGTCTCAGGGACGGCCTTTGGGCGGCCCCTGTGAAGGTGGCAGTGATTGGCGGGTTTGACTGACCAAGTCCAGGATAAAACTTGGAGGTAATGATTGTACCCAAACTTTGCTCCTACGCCTGATGGAGGTTCTTTCTTTGTCAGGTTTAGGAATACGGTTTGGAGTGCTTAGGTTCCAAGTGGGAAGTGATGGAGAGAGATTCACCTTGCTCCGTTGTTAACCCAACGTCGAGCGCACAGCTGGCTGTGCACAGGGGCCATCCTTGGATGGGCATATTGTGCCTTTTGATGGTCCCTTTATCCTTGTGACTACTCCTCTCTACTCATTACTCCTCACTACTCATTACTCCTCACTGCTCATTACTCCTCTCTACTCATTACTCCTCACTACTCCTCTCTACTCATTACTCCTCACTGCTCATTACTCCTCTCTACTCATTACTCCTCATTGCTCATTACTCCTCTCTACTCATTACTCCTCACTACTCATTACTCCTCACTGCTCATTACTCCTCACTGCTCATTACTCCTCTCTATTCATTACTCCTATCTACTCATTCCTCCTCTCTACTCATTACTCCTCTCTACTCATTACTCCTCTCTACTCATTACTCCTCACTGCTCATTACTCCTCTCTACTCATTACTCCTCACTACTCATTACTCCTCACTGCTCATTACTCCTCTCTACACATTACTCCTCACTGCTCATTACTCCTCTCTACTCATTACTCCTCACTGCTCATTACTCCTCACTGCTCATTACTCCTCACTGCTCATTACTCCTCTCTACTCATTACTCCTCACTGCTCATTACTCCTCTCTACTCATTACTCCTCACTGCTCATTACTCCTCACTGCTCATTACTCCTCACTGCTCATTACTCCTCTTTACTCATTACTCCTCACTGCTCATTACTCCTCTCTACTCATTACTCCTCACTGCTCATTACTCCTCTTTACTCATTACTCCTCACTGCTCATTACTCCTCTCTACTCATTACTCCTCACTGCTCATTACTCCTCTCTACTCATTACTCCTCACTGCTCATTACTCGTCACTACTCATTACTCATCACATGACGCATGCTATAGCAATGTATTCTCATCACATTCCTCATCTCTTCAATTAGATATAATATCACATTAGTTAAGAAGGAGAGGATAATTAATCAATAATGCAATGTTAAAAAGCATATTCATTTTTCAAGTTAAATATATGAATGAGTTATGATAGTTGATATAAATAAGGTAATTACTGGTCGGTCGGTTCCATATCTATTTTCGGTCTTTAGTATATAATATTATTACCTAATTATATCTTTTTTCTTCTTATACGCCCGAAGATGTGGAACTGACAGATAATTAAAAGTAATTAAACTCACCACTATCCACATCAACCCATTCAGCATCATCAGCCATGCTTAGTGAGAAGGTTCTTCCGTGAGTGAAATGTCAAAGCAATGTCCAATGTCTTTCCAGAAGATGTACAGCGACCTTCACGAGAAACTTAACAGCTGTACCTTAAAGTCATTTGAACACTCTTATTAACTGTGTGTTTGCTAACAAAAACAAAGTCCTATGCGTAAAAAGAACAATGCCACCACTCTTATCCTGCTAAAGGACGCACTGTTAAAGTGACGTGTGACTCATACCACAGCCAAACTTATTCTGAACTGAATAAAGGGGGCACTCCGCATTGCAAGCAATAGACAGAGTAATGACAACAGAGGTGTTTTGGGTGCATGACGTCATCAACGCAACATTAAAATCATACATAATGTATACAGACTGAGTATAGGAATGAAAATGATCAGTTTTTGTTAATAAAGAGAAAATTAATATAACTATTCAATTGTCCAAAACTGAAAAAACAACAAAAGTTTGCATTTTAACGAGTTGTTTTGATGACGTCACGTACACAAACCAGTCAATTGTCACTACAGTGTCCATTTGTATACTAGGGGCACTCACACATCAACATTGAAATGCCTAGTGTCGCTACATAGCTGATAATTACCTCTTTTTGTCATTTGTATCACCACAGATAATGTTATTATAAAATAACCATATTTTACTTTAAAGTAAACTTATGGTTGTCGTGACCTAGCACTATTAAATTATTAGTTAATATCTTGATAATAAATGTAAACATTAAACTAAACGGCACTCCATCTTGGAAACGAAACGAACTCTTCTTCCGGTGACGTCATAATTGCTACCAATGTTTCTTATTCATAAAAGTGTATTAATTCAATTTGCAACACACTGCATGGTATTAAAATGTTATTATTCAACAATAACGTATAAACTTTGTAAATAAGAACGGTAAATGAAACAGTACATGTTAGTACGTAGGTACATGATATTAGTCACTAGGTATTTCCATGTAAAATAAGCAGTTCAGTTCTATGGTTAGTTAGCAGTACTCGAAAATCCTGTTTGTTGGAGTAACTTGCAGATAATGTAAAGATAAGTTAGATAACTATTAATAAAGAGGGATATCTAAGTAACTAAAGAAGGATATCTAAGTAACTAAAGAAGGATATCTAAGTAACTAAATAAGGATATCTAACTATCTTAAAAAAGGATATCTAAGTAACTAAAGAAGGATATCAAAGTAACTAAAGAAGGATATCTAAGTAACTAAAGAGGGATATCTAAGTAACTAAAGAAGGATATCAAAGTAACTAAAGAAGGATATCTAAGTAACTAAAGAGGGATATCTAAGTAACTAAAGAAGGATATCTAAGTAACTAAAGAAGGGTATCTAAGTAACTAAAGAAGGATATCTAAGTAACTAAAGAAGGATATCTAAGTAACTAAAGAGGGATATCTAAGTAACTAAAGAAGGATATCTAAGTAACTAAAGAAGGATATCTAAGTAACTAAAGAAGGATATCTAAGTAACTAAAGAAGGATATCTAGGTAACTAAACAGAGATATCAAGTAACTAAAAAGGATAACTACATATTAATTATGTTCCTTTATAAAATGATACATCTTTTCTATTGACTGATGGCAGTGATAACAAATCAAGCATTTGTCCCTTTTTCCCATGTATCATTTCCTCTTTTCTCCCACATCAATAAGTAGGCATATCCTTAATCATTTCCCGCTAGATCTTCTTTCTCGCTAACTGCAGGTGCTTTTAGCGGCATTGCAAACGTGACAGGAAACACTCGGTTGCTGTTATCTAATAGGGGGAAATGAACGGTGATTTGATGCTGTAAACAGAGATATGACTTAATAGGCATCGCTTGTACCTACTTAGTTGCAACACTGATGATGAGCTAAATAATGCACCCTAAACAAATACGTGCCTCTTAAGTTCGTTACAAATGCATTCTATTACTGTCTAAAGGTACGTTTTTCATGCAGCGATTGTTGCGATCATCGCTCAGCGATTAACGCTAAGCACTAATGCCATTCCTATGGAGCTGTTTTGCAGCAAGCGTTTATCGCTGAGCGTATTCCTACTGATGAGCGATCATCGCTGTGATGATTGTAACAATCGCTGCATGCAAACCGTACCTTTTATAGACTATAAGTCCGTTTGTAGTAGACGGAAGGTATGGAATGACAACTCAAAGTTAAGACATAAAATGACTCAAAAGTTAAGTCATAAAATGACTGAAAAGTTAAGTCATAAAATAACTCAAAAGTTAAGTCATAAAATGACTCAAAAATTAAGTCATAAAATGACTCAAAACTTCAGTCAAAAAATGACTCTATAGTTAACTCTTCAAATGAGTCCGAAATGACTCAAAATGAGTCTCAAATAACTCTAAAAAGTCATTGATTGTTTTAAGGAATGTAAATATATAATTGGGTTAATTTTATTACATATTCTAATACTATATTTGCATTGTAGTAATTAGTATTATTGTATAAATTAATCATTATATCATTTTCATTGATAAAAAAAGGTTATTATAATTTATTATAATAAAATAAATATACTAATTAAATTTGCTCATAGCGCTACTAAACAAACCACTATTATAACTAGAACTAGTGCTACTAAACACACCACTATTAGAACTAGAACTAGTGCTACTAAACACACCACTATTAGAACTAGAACTAGTGCTACTATATATGCTGTAACCACTATTAAAACTATAGAACTATGAACAATTATTTTTACTAAGCACTATTATAACTAGAACTAAACAGTGGTATAGTGTACTAAAACTACTATTAAAACTAGAACAAAACAACTATACTATGTATACATAACCATTATTAGAACTAGAACATAACAACTATACCAACCTGCATCTGGTGCAATAAAAACTATATTGTTATGCTATCAACAACTTATATTATACAGGATATTAACTAATAACTAATCAATTATTGAAAACAATCTATTATATATAGAGTATAAAAATTATGAATAATCATAATGCATAAATTTAAAGTAACTGTATAATGAATATTTAGTTAGACGTTTTCTAGTATACCATTTCCTCTATATTTAGACTTATTGCGTATTGATTAATGGTTATAATTATATATGTAATTGTCTAATTAATGAACTGAAGAAAAATTCACTGCTTTTACATTTAGATTTATTTAACAGAATTATTTTACTTCAGAAATACTAATTAATATTAGTATAGATCATTTAACTGTAAAATACAGAATGGTTAATTATGAATAAAGTATATAATTTTAAATTGAGTTATAATATAGCTGTATAAGAATGTAAAAATGAAATTTCGCATTTAATTTCATTTAAATATTTAATTAATAAGACAATAGTAATTAAATTATAGAGTGTTTCATCTTGTAGATAAAACACACACATCAACATATAAAAAATATTGATATTATTCATTGCAATTTATATAATTAATGATAACAAGTTAGTAATATATAAATATTTATACTAGATACAATAAATAGAACATAACCATAGTAACAATTATATACTATAAGTACATATACTCAGTCACTATATAGTATATACTATAGTACGTATAGTTATAGTAGTATAAATAACTATTTTTAGATCAATAGAAGCTTTTAATAAACTTCCAGAATATTTAAAACAGCAAATGTCAAACTATGTTTTTAAAAAGAAATATAAAGATTACTGTTTTAACCAATATAGAGAAATTTTAATACCGGTAACTTAGGTAGGTTTTTAATATTTCTTGTATACTATTTTTTAATTTATAGATTCTATAAGCTTTAAGACTTTTTTAGAATCAACTGTATATACATATTATTTACAATTATTTTTAATGTCTCAAAAGGTTTTTAACTATGTATATGTATATAACAGTTTCTCAATAAACAATAAAACAAAAACTAAAATAACTAAATAATAAATAAAAATAAAATAATAAATAAAAATAACTAAATAGAATGTTAATTTATATTAATTTAATGAATCAAAAAAATATAGGTACTATTGAAAAAAGAACATAGTAATAACTTATTTATTTAAAAAATTAGAATATATATAATTATGTATATGAAATATAAAATGAAATTGGAAATGAATTTGAACATTGAAAAATAAAATTTTATACTAACCTAATTATAATACGTATAATGGAACTAATAATAATAGATTTGTTACCCTTTGTATCGCTTTGGCATTTTCTATCAAATTTTCGTTCATTCTTTATAGCGAGAACTATTCTAATATATTATCAAGAGGTTATTTAAAATAAACGTTGAAGTTATATTAGGTTACAGGATTTCGAAAAAAATTAGGGGTCTGTTCATCGTCAGGATAAAGAGTGAAAAAAACTCGCACATATCAATGAATTCTATAACCAAATGTTGTACCAATAGTGGATAGTTTCTTTCTACATATAACCTCATAAGCCCACCATTTTGTATTCTATTTTATATTTTTATCTAACAATTCACAAAATAATTTTGTATTTCATAGAAAACTGTCTATTGCTAACTACATTCTCCATCGATAATTAATTAAATCTACTTTACATTGAATTTTATTAATACATTTAACACTAGGCAATGCGAACCAATAATTATTACATTTTCTCCGAAAATATGACAATTTTTTTAGCAAAATTAGGTATACCTATTTTATAGTAAAAAAGGTAAAGTATACATTTTGTCACTATCAAACCTGGCCTATATACTGTATAGTTGCTATGTGTTATGTACATCCTGTGTTTCCTATTTATCCTCTTGCTCTTTCTCGTCTTCTTCTTCTCAATTGTTCTACTATCTCGTCACTGGGAGCATCTCAACTGAAATTATTCGTTCAACTTATGAGTCGTCATCCCAACCTTCCGTCAACAGAAAACTGAAGTAGTCTGACACTCAATCTATACTAGCAGATAAAAACCGCGTCTTCAATTAATCACGGTTAAATGAATGGCAAGCAAAATTGCAGTCTATAATAGCGTTTCTTTCGCCTTGGAAGGCTTAGTCGGTGGAAGCGTGTCTGGCAGTGTTAAAATCGCGGCGTTTTATCCTCTAGTATAGAGTGGGCCTTAGAGGGGACATTGAGGTGTGTCGTGTAGAAACGCGTAGAGTTAAAAAGGTTTAGTCGATGAATGTTTAAATGAGAGTTAAATTTTTGGATATTTGTTGGTTAGTGCCACTGGTTATCATTATGTGAATAGTTAGATTGTGAATGGAAATTAAGAGAGTTGTCAATTATTAATTAAATTTGGAAACAATGATTAAGCATATTGCACTATTTGATTAAGATAAACATCGTATTTATGAACTCTTTCAGAATGTATCTAGTTGATTTAACGATAAGACATTCAGGAAGCTGGGGCACAGAAGAAATTATTAGATATTTAGTAAAATTAGCAAAAATAGATACAGTGATTACTCATAGATAGTTTTAGGATCAATTTAGAGTTGGGAAGAATAGAAGGTAAATAAAAAATATTTCGTAGTGCATAGCTATGGAAAAGAAAGAGAATTTCAGGATGTCAGAGTAGTTAGTTTATTTTAATAGACACTATAGGATCAATGCAAGGCTATATTTCAAATAGACAAGTACATAACTTACTAGCTATAGTCATGTACTTACATAGTCATGTACTTACAAGTCATGTACTAACAAGACATGTACTTACAAGACAATGACTTACATAGTCATGTACTTAAATAGTCATGTACTTACAAATCATGTACTAAAAATACATGTACTTACAAGACAATGATTTATATAGTCATGTACTTACAGTCATGTACTTACAGTCATGTACTTACAGTCATGTACTCACAGTCATGTACTTACAAGACATGTACCAACAAGACATGTATACCAACAAGACATGTACTAACAGTCATGTACTTAATCTTGCCATACTAGTAGGTATTTACATTGTTATTTCTCGTTAGTCTACTGTTCCACATTATCACGTAGTAAAATGTAGCACGTACGTTACACGAGTTTTGAAAATTACATTGACATATATTGTATGATTGGGGGGGGGGGGTGGATCACATAGAGTCATATATATGAAAATATTATGCTGTATATAGGAAAATACGGCTATATATGAGGATAGATAGAGAATCTTTCTTTCTCTTTTATTTACTTTTCTTCTTATTCAATTATTCAAAATATTTTCAACGATCAAAACTATTCATTGACTTGGTCGTCTTGGTATCTACCTAAGGGTAATCTACCTAAGGAGAATCTACCTAAGGAGAATCTACCTAAGGAGAGTCTACCTAAGGAGAGTCTACCTAAGGAGAGTCTACCTAAGGAGAATCTACCTAAGGAGAATCTACCTAAGGAGAGTCTACCTAAGGAGAATCTACCTAAGGAGAATCTACCTAAGGAGAGTCTACCTAAGGAGAATCTACCTAAGGAGAATCTACCTAAGGAGAATCTACCTAAGGAGAATCTACCTAAGGAGAATCTACCTAAGGAGAATCTACCTAAGCAGAATCTACCTAAGGAGAATCTACCAAATAGGGAGTTGGTAATACAGTTGGTTAACTTACAACAATGGAGGTCAAGGCTTTCTTTTCCATAAACAAACACTAGAGGGATTTACACTAAACACGGAGTAGATTTGTTTGTTTGTTCACTGTCTAATTGGGGCAACAGGAACTCATCGCAATGACAGTTACTATAGGTGAGTACACTGACAGTAGCGTGCTCCATCATGATCAAAAGCTGTTTGGTAATCTGTTTCTACCTCTTCTTCTACGGCTCACACTCTGCGGTATAGAGAATACAATCCTTGACGTCGGGACAAATGTGCTATCAGTGTAATTGCACGTTTTGCTCACTCGTCCCAAATCCTACCTTCACCACTAGAGTGGATGAAGTTCTTCATCGATGAAGTCTTGAACTGTTCCTATACCGAAGCCACAGTGAGAGAAGTCTTCACCCTCCTTTGGGCCTTATGGCTCGTAAACTCGACTTAATAACTCTTGTGAAAAGAAAGTAACTGAATTGTAGTAATCTCTTGTGTTCACCAGTGGAAAGGTAAATCCTGGATGACCAATGTTTTACCTCCATGTATTACCAATCACCTGTATTAGCGACTCCTCCTGAGGCAGATCATAAATTAACACCACTCCAATAAGTAAATGAAAAAATTTGATTGATAAAAATATAAAAGACAATAAAAACCTAACATACATTGGCGATCGCTAGATTTAGAGCGGGCACTGAGAAAAAAATGCAAGTCAACTTGACTCATCGCTTGAGTCAAGGCAGACAAAACTCCCAAATTGTAGTCTTTTCCCTTGATTGACTCTACCTGAGTCAATCTGACTATGAATTAGGATTCATTAAGAGTCAATTGGACTCTTGTTTTTGAGTAAAATATTAGGATGAGTCAAATTGACTCACATTTTTCAGTCGGTTTTGGAACAAACTGAAAATTCAAATTTTGAGTCAACTTGACTCGTAATTTTTTTCAGTGGGGACGATTATCTTCTGGCTTTATATTGGTTCAATCATCCATCTTCATTATTAAATATTAATATAAGATTGTACTTCTATAAAGTTGCAATTAACACAAAATAAACATCTTATCATACTGAAATAAGTAAGACATGCGATTAATTTTTAATAACAACTAATATTGGTATTAAAATTATTATTCTACTTCAAAATAAAGTCAGTAAAAGATTAGTGATACCATTGTGAATTATCAACATCATTTATCAGTCACATGAATGTGCATCATATTCAACGAATGTAATGAACTGACGTCACTAACATACGTCACAATGTTATCAGTGTATATACGTCAGCAGATGTCAAACCACCTGACTATGTACCATATAGTAGTGAAATTTTATTACATTATCATCCCTAATGAATTAAAATGATATACGCTTCACATTTTCCCTTAATTATTTATAAAACTAAAATAAATACTTATTAGATAGCTACATTTATAGAAAATGTTACATACTGTATTTTCTAATGAGTATTTGCAACAATTGCTTTATCTTCATAATCAGTTTCACACACGTCAGTCACTCAATTATATCATTTTTATTTATAACAGTAGTGAATATTGATACCTAATAGGTGATTAATATAACTTAGTAAATACATTTGATAAAGACTTGCTTTAGAATGGTTTATAAACCATTAAATAAAATTATATTTAACAATCTTCACATTAAAACGCTGGTCAAATACGTATTCTAGCATATAGACATAGGAATGTAACAAAATAGCTCAATATACAGTGATACACAATGAATGATTGTAAAGAGTTATGTTTATAATTAATTAATTATATATTTTGTTACATTATTTCCTTGAAAATTTCTAAAGCAGATTTAGCCTAAAACTTGGGAAAATATTAAAATTTAAAAAAATAACATTTAGTCTATAAACTTACGACTTTATAACTTTTGCGTTTAACTTTATCTTGATTATTCGTGAAAACCACATTATCTGAAGGTTAATAAATTAAACTTATTATTTACAATTCATAGTGTTGTCCATTATGAATATTATTAATTCATGCTAAATTGAGATATGTATTGTTAATTAGCAATCATGCATGGTTCATGAAACACGTAGAGAAGTGGTGTAAACACGCAGAAAAGTGGTGTAAACACGTAGAGAAGTGGTGTAAACACGTAGAGAAGTGGTGTAAACACGTAGAGAAGTGGTGTAAACACGTAGAGAAGTGGTGTAAACACGTAGAAAAGTGGTGTAAACACGCAGAAAAGTGGTGTAAACACGTAGAGAAGTGGTGTAAACACGTAGAGAAGTGGTGTAAACACGTAGAGAAGTGGTGTAAACACGTAGAGAAGTGGTGTAAACACGAAGAAAAGTGGTGTAAACACGTAGAGAAGTGGTGTAAACACGTAGAAAAGTGGTGTAAACACGCAGAAAAGTGGTGTAAACACGTAGAGAAGTGGTGTAAACACGTAGAGAAGTGGTGTAAACACGTAGAGAAGTGGTGTAAACACGTAGAGAAGTGGTGTAAACACGTAGAGAAGTGGTGTAAACACGTAGAAAAGTGGTGTAAACACGCAGAAAAGTGGTGTAAACACGTAGAGAAGTGGTGTAAACACGTAGAGAAGTGGTGTAAACACGTAGAGAAGTGGTGTAAACACGTAGAGAAGTGGTGTAAACACGTAGAAAAGTGGTGTAAACACGTAGAAAAGTGGTGTAAACACGTAGAGAAGTGGTGTAAACACGTAGAGAAGTGGTGTAAACACGTAGAGAAGTGGTGTAAACACGTAGAAAAGTGGTGTAAACACGTAGAAAAGTGGTGTAAACACGTAGAGAAGTAGTGTAAACACGTAAAGTGGTGTAAACACGTAGAAAAGTGGTGTAAACACGTAGAGAAGTGGTGTAAACACGTAGAAAAGTGGTGTAAACACGTAGAGAAGTGGTGTAAACACGTAGAAAAGTGGTGTAAACACGTAGAGAAGTGGTGTAAACACGTAGAAAAGTGGTGTAAACACGTAGAGAAGTGGTGTAAACACGTAGAAAAGTGGTGTAAACACGTAGAAAAGTGGTGTAAACACGTAGAAAAGTGGTGTAAACACGTAGAAAAGTGGTGTAAACACGTAGAAAAGTGGTGTAAACACGTAGAGAAGTGGTGTAAACACGTAGAGAAGTGGTGTAAACACGTTGAAAAGTGGTGTAAACACGTAGAAAAGTGGTGTAAACACGTAGAAAAGTGGTGTAAACACGTAGAAAAGTGGTGTAAACACGTAGAGAAGTGGTGTAAACACGTAGAAAAGTGGTGTAAACACGCAGAAAAGTGGTGTAAACACGTAGAGAAGTGGTGTAAACACGTAGAAAAGTGGTGTAAACACGTAGAAAAGTGGTGTAAACACGTAGAAAAGTGGTGTAAACACGTGACGTAGAGAAGTGGTGTAAACACGTAGAGAAGTGGTGTAAACACGTAGAAAAGTGGTGTAAACACGTAGAAAAGTGGTGTAAACACGTAGAGAAGTGGTGTAAACACGTAGAAAAGTGGTGTAAACACGTAGAGAAGTGGTGTAAACACGTAGAGAAGTGGTGTAAACACGTAGAAAAGTGGTGTAAACACGTAGAAAAGTGGTGTAAACACGTAGAGAAGTGGTGTAAACACGTAGAGAAGTGGTGTAAACACGTAGAGAAGTGGTGTAAACACGTAGAAAAGTGGTGTAAACACGTAGAAAAGTGGTGTAAACACGTAGAGAAGTAGTGTAAACACGTAAAGTGGTGTAAACACGTAGAAAAGTGGTGTAAACACGTAGAGAAGTGGTGTAAACACGTAGAAAAGTGGTGTAAACACGTAGAGAAGTGGTGTAAACACGTAGAAAAGTGGTGTAAACACGTAGAGAAGTGGTGTAAACACGTAGAAAAGTGGTGTAAACACGTAGAGAAGTGGTGTAAACACGTAGAAAAGTGGTGTAAACACGTAGAAAAGTGGTGTAAACACGTAGAAAAGTGGTGTAAACACGTAGAAAAGTGGTGTAAACACGTAGAGAAGTGGTGTAAACACGTAGAAAAGTGGTGTAAACACGTAGAAAAGTGGTGTAAACACGTAGAGAAGTGGTGTAAACACGTAGAGAAGTGGTGTAAACACGTTGAAAAGTGGTGTAAACACGTAGAAAAGTGGTGTAAACACGTAGAAAAGTGGTGTAAACACGTAGAAAAGTGGTGTAAACACGTAGAGAAGTGGTGTAAACACGTAGAAAAGTGGTGTAAACACGCAGAAAAGTGGTGTAAACACGTAGAGAAGTGGTGTAAACACGTAGAAAAGTGGTGTAAACACGTAGAAAAGTGGTGTAAACACGTAGAAAAGTGGTGTAAACACGTGACGTAGAGAAGTGGTGTAAACACGTAGAGAAGTGGTGTAAACACGTAGAAAAGTGGTGTAAACACGTAGAAAAGTGGTGTAAACACGTAGAGAAGTGGTGTAAACACGTAGAAAAGTGGTGTAAACACGTAGAGAAGTGGTGTAAACACGTAGAGAAGTGGTGTAAACACGTAGAAAAGTGGTGTAAACACGTAGAAAAGTGGTGTAAACACGTAGAAAAGTGGTGTAAACACGTAGAAAAGTGGTGTAAACACGTAGAGAAGTGGTGTAAACACGTAGAGAAGAGGTGTAAACACGCAGAAAAGTGGTGTAAACACGCAGAAAAGTGGTGTAAACACGCAGAAAAGTGGTGTAAACACGTAGAGAAGTGGTGTAAACACGTAGAGAAGTGGTGTAAACACGCAGAAAAGTGGTGTAAACACGTAGAAGAGTGGTGCAAACACGTAGAAAAGTGGTGTAACTCTACGTGATGCAGACTTGCAGTTAGCATACTAATCTATCTTGGCCATTGGTATTTTAAAACTCTGAAACAGTAAATAAGTTTATTCAATATCCATCACACAGATAGTAGGTACCTATAAATCTAAACACATTCTAGGCAGTAATAACAAATAGAAAATAACGCTATTATTCAAGATAACAGTTAACAATATAGACTTATTATTAAAAAATAAGATCATGATACCCTAAAACATCAGGAGTAACCTACTAAAATAGAAGCCTAACCTACTAAAATAGAAGCCTAACCTACTAAAATTTAAAATAGAAGCCTAACCTACTAAAATTTAAAATAGAAGCCTAACCTACTAAAATAGAAGCCTAACCTACTAAAATAGAAGCCTATGCTACTAAAATAGAAGCCTAACCTACTAAAATAGAAGCCTAACCTATTAAAACTTCCTTATAAAGCCACGGGCACCGGTTGAACAAACTAAGAAGCAAACATCTACTAATTTTCTTACGAATGCCGCGCTTTATTTGTAAAGAAATCGATGCTGGAAATGTTGGCATCTCTAACTCTAAAAATGCTCTTGGCACTCCTGCACACACATGTAATACGCACACACTACTGCATGGTACACATCATGTAACACGCACACATTACTGCATGGTACACATCTTGTAACACGCACACACTACTCCACAGTGCACCAATGCACATTTAACACGCACACACTACTCCACAGTGCACCACTGCACATTGAACACGCACACACTACTCCATGGTGCACAAGTAACACGCACACACTACTCCATGGTGCACAAGTAACACGCACACACTACTCCATAGTGCACAAGTAACACGCACACACTACTCCATGGTGCAAAAGTAACACGTACACACTACTCCATGGTGCACAAGTAACACGCACACACTACTCCATGGTACACATGTTACACGCACACACTACTCCACAGTGCACATGTAACACGCACACACTACTCCATGGTGCACATGTTACACGCACACACTACTCCACAGTGCACACATAAGATAAAGATGCACACACTGCGTAAGAACAGTCGGTGCCAGCTCTTCTCTACCAGTTCATGTTCAGCCTCAGTAGCAAGGGGTGATGCTATGTTATACCTTATTGATTCTGATATACTATATCTAAAATGGTGGCATTTATACTATATATTAGTGAATGTGTTCCGCTACTTCAGGAAATAGTGTACAATATGTAATAGCGCATCGTGTACTCATTTTCTTGTCTCTAACGTACATAATAATAACAAGGCACGGTCTGCCAACTGACAAACTTGAATGGCGGATAATATAAAAAGTTGTTGTTTTTTCTCGAATTTTGTTGCAAACTTGCAAGTACTCGTGTACTAAGAATGTGAAGCGGAATAATGTGGTGCAATGTTGTATGTAATTAGACGTCAATTCCATGGAACCATGACGTCATTGATACAAATTTCTGTTTGTAGTTTAGTTTGTACTCTATACCTATATTATTGTGTGGCGACTGTGACTATTGGTGTCATGAATCATCACACTTGTCCCCTAAATAACTTTACCTTATTCTAGAATGAATTATGGTCAATTAGCTAATTGTTGTCAAGTTTGCACGTCTCCATTTGTTTAATGAATACTTATCTATTATTAAATTTAACTATTACCGTACCTAAATAAGTAGCTAGTTGGTAAGTTACTTGGACATTTTTTAAATATTATGATTAAATTATTAGTCAAACAAAGGTAGCCTAGTTACTAGGTAGTTAGTTTGTATCGCTAACTCATAATTTATATATCGCGGTTAACTAATCTAATAGGTACCTACCTTCTTAAACCTACATAACAATGCTAGTATTATGCTACTCAGCCTACTCTTGAGTAATATATATGTAGGTAGCTACCTATGTGAAATTTTGTAAATTAAATTAAACCTGGTAATTAAATATGTATTAATTAGGCTGTACCTATAGCTACTAATTAGTTATTGTAAGTTTGTGTACATAGTAGGCTATACTACTATATGGATCTAGGTACTAGTTAGACTGTTAGATTACTCTATCTATACCCTTTAATATAAATACCTATATTCTTTTGTAAATTCAAATTTTATATGAATTTGAGTTACATTTAGGTAGGTACGTATACATTTATGTCTAGTAATCAATTAACTAGCTATTTCGAAATATTGAAACCAATTTTGAAGTTCCTATAGCTTTCATTAATTACTTAATCTACACTAAATAGGTATTTGTTTACACCTTGGTAGTTAGGTAGTATAATGTAGTTATATAAGGTGTACTTCACATTAATTATCATATGCGCAACATTACTCGTACCTAGTCATTGTGAACAGGTATTGTTATCAGTAGATAAAAGATAACACGCTGCACAGTCTTAATTTTCCTATCAGTACTGATACAGTGTTAGTCGATGTGGGTAGCTAGGTTCTAGGTTGGATGAGTTGGCTCTAATTTAAAAATATCTCTGCCTTCCTAACTACGAATGTTGTCATATATTGCACTAAATATTACCTAGCTATAATTAATTTATATATTAAAAACTTGTCTCTTATTCTTGCAAGGAAGTTTTTATTTAAATTTTTTTTTAGCAGAATGTATCATTGGTTAATTTAATTTGTATTATTATGGAGCAAGCGAAATATCAATAACTGCTTAAATTTATTAACCCTCTCAAAATTAAAAGTTGCTTACATACATTGGAGTTAAACTAAATGAAACTATCTAATCAACATCATTATTTTCAATGATATCGAAGACACAATCTAACTGTTATCAGTTTCTCAATAGATAGAATAATATGTTATATATATAGTTATCATTAAAGATTACATTGTTTATTTTCAGATAAAAAATTACTAGTTTATTAGCCTTGTTGCTTATATTTTCTCTGTATTCACATCACCACAAATGAGTTATCCCAATCAAAACCTTGGATTCAACCCCGTAAGTGCAGAATATCCTAGCTAGAATACCCTAGCTAGAATACCCTAGCTAGAATACCCTAGCTAGAATACCCTAGCTAAAATACCCTAGCTATAACTGTTTGCATGTAGCGTTATCTATATTCAATACCTACCTTGTTATCTACTCACAAATTTGACGCATGTTTATGATTTCCTTTCATGCTGATAACATATTAATTATTCTAATTTTGTATAATACAGTGTAACTCCTCTTTAGTGAAATCCTTCAGTGAATATGGTGTCCTGGGTAAGGAAGTAGCCTATTTACTATTTAGTGAACAAGTTTTCTTTAGTTTGCCATAAAATGGTCATTAGTTTTCTAAAAATTGATGGCTATTCATGACAGATTAAAAGAAAACTTGTTCATTGTAGAGGATACTTTTTTACTCAGGACACTGCATTCTTCACTAAAACTACATACAGGATTTCATCATAGATGAGATCTAATATGCAATCATTTCTATGCATTTTCTAGTGTTTGTATATATAAGATAGCAAACTTAACTTATTCTATTAATAAAAACTATCAAGTAAAGCTTATCGTTCACTATAAATGAAACTAACAGCATTAATCTATCGTTCGATTTGTTCAAGACTCTTGAGTCTAACTTGTGTTGTTGCTGGGTGATTCTAGTCAGTTTCGAACTAATTCGGATATTATCACCTTCATATTCGAACTTGAGGAAGTGAATTCAAATCTATTTTATTCGTTTTTCACAATGGTGAAACACCATTATCTCAGATGATTGACATTTCAATAATTCACGGCATCGTTATTCAAACTTTCCTCAGGAATAAAGCTCTCACAGTCTTCTCAATATGACGAATGAAATTTTCGAAGGAAGAAGTAGCTCTTCCTCATCTAGCAGCAGTAGCGATCGTGGTAGGAAGAAGGGAAAGAAAGGCAAGAAGGGGAAGAAGCATCGCAGTTCTTCTTCTTCTTCTAGCAGTAGTGGTAGTCGAGGAAGGTCCAAGACCAAGTATGGGTCTAAACCCCACAAGGGGATGGGTTATGGCGTGCCGATTGCTGCCGCTGGAGCCGGAGCCGTTGCTGGAGGTGCCGGTGTAGCCGCTGCTTCTCACCACAAGCACAAGAAGGTAGACAATCATCTTGATTCTCTTAGATTCTTGTCTACAAGAACGAACCGCTTTGTGGCCAGCTTCTCGATCTCTTCCTATTTGTTGCTTTTGATTGATAAATCTTCCATTCAAAATCTTTTATATCGTGGGCTGCAGTTTTTCAAATACTCTGTAAAGTTTTAATTTATTCTATTAGAATTTGAACTTTACTCTTGGTTTATTAGTCTGTGTGTTGCTTCTCTTTCCCGCTTCTTCAACGCCTTTGATTGACTTGATGTTCTAAGATGGAAAGTTACGTATTGTTGGTTTAAACTTTAAAGTCTGATTTGCATTTATTGTAGCTTTACCGTTTGCCTTTAAATTGACCGGTAATTAATTTCGTGTGTGGTTTGCTATCTTTAAAATATATACAATCTACTACTTTGTATTTGTGGATAATTTAAAAAAATTCTATGTTTATAGATAGTTTTTGTTTGGGAAGGCTTTTATATTTTATTAATATTCTCGATGATTACTTTCAAGTGCGAGTTTCTATCTGTATTGTAGAGGGATGAAGAAATTTCGGGTTCAAATTCTAATTGATATCACACAAATATATTAAATAGCTATAGCTACACTTTAATCCCCCATCAAACACTTTGTAGTAGGTTTGGGTTTTAAAATTCAAAATTTTTGTGAAGAAATCGATTTGTTATTCATTAATGTATTCTTTTTATCAAGACTGATGGTTGAAATTTCACTACTGAAACTTTAATTAATTTATTATATTTAATCTCAATAACGTTTTTTCTCATTTTATCCTAACAGTCCCTCCTATATTCCCAACAGTCTGGTGGTTATCCTCCTGCTCCTGGTTACCCACCAGCTGGACAATCCGCCCCTGGTTATCCTCCAGCAGGAGGTTACCCAGGACAAGGAGCTGGTTATCCTTCCTATCCTCCTCAACCAACCGCTGGTTATCCTGGTGCTGCTCCTGGTTATCCACAAGCAGGTGCTCCAGGATATCCACCCAATCCTAGTTCTGCCCCTGGTTATCCTCCAGCACCAGGTGCAGGCCCTGGTTACCCCGGAGCTGGGCCTACACCCGGTTATCCTCCATCAACTACTGGTTATCCACCGGCAGGTGGCGCTCCTGGTTATCCTCCAGCAGGTGGTGGTTATCCTCCAGCAGGTGGTGGTTATCCTCCAGCAGCTGGTGGTTACCCTCCAGCAGCAGGTGGTTATCCTCCAGCAGCGGGTGGTTATCCTCCCGCAGCAGGTGGTTACCCCCCAGCCCAAGGGTCAGGCTATCCCCCAGCGGGAGGAGCACCCGGGTATGGACAGCAGCAACCTGGAGGTACGTCATCTTTCCGCCCCTCTGCTCCTCCTAATTTCTAGTGTGTTGCCAACATGGCGGCAATGTAGTTTTCATGTGGCATTTCCATTAAGATTAGAACATTTGATGTACCGGATTGTTACTTTTGTACTTTCAATTTGGTAAAACTGGTTTTATCGCTTCAAAGTTTTTTATAGTTTCCATTGAGAAATTTCTACTTTTTCATTTATTTTGGTATTTGAATTTCTGTTCATAAAGAATAATTTAGTTTATTTAGTTTAAATACGTAAAAAAGACAATCTGGAATCCAATTTTAAGTTCATATATATTAATTTTTTTTTAATAATGTTAACTGCATTTATTCTGTTCCGTGTTAGACTTTAATAATTTATTAGTCTGTTAAAGTCATGGAATTCTAGCTTTTTAAAAAAGGTGAAATTGAAATAATTTTCTTTCATAGACATCAGAATAGTTTAAGATTAGTTACTGTTATACAATGGCAATATAATATACCTCAATTTATAAATATTGATTTAGAATTTGTGTATTCAATAACAAATCATTTTATTTTGCTTTCTTTGTTGCATTCAATTGATTTCATTAATTAATGTTGGAAATATATTTTTAATAAATATTTTTTCTCAAAATATCGTAATTATTTCACTGAACCTTCAATAAGAATAGCAATGGAAGATTTGTTATTGAAAAATAAATTCTAAGAATATTTAGATTACAACATTAAAGACTTAAAAAATACCTACAAAAAATAGGATTGAAAATAAGTTTAAAAAATACCTGTCGAAAAAATTAGAATTGAAAAATAAATTTCACTGTTAATTTTTTTAAGATATCGAAAACTATTTAAAATCAAGATTTCCTTCACACAGTTAAAAATGCAATATTTCATTTGTAGATTGCATAGAGAAAAATACGCCATTCAAACTTTATCTATAGTAATAAAATGGACATTTCACCTAAATATATAAGTTTTTTGGCTCTCCCGTTAAATGTGAATTTCCAACTTAAGAAATTAATACAAAACAATGAGTTGTTCTGCTACAATTAAAATGACAGTTTTGGAACCATCGAAACACTTAAAACGAAGTTAAAAGAGATATTTTCAATTTTTACAATATTTTTTTATCACGGTTCTAAAAGAAAAAATGTAGGTTTCTTTGACAATTTCGGTTAGTCATCAAAAATCACTCATCCAAAGAAAACGAAAGTGACATTTATAAATCGGCTTCTATACTTTGTTAGAAATATTACAAGGATTCTTAGTTTTTGTAATCAATAATCTGTCCACAAATAAAAAAAGTTTACCACCTTAATTTCTTTCTGTATAAAATCTATTTCAGGAATATCTTTGGTAATTTGGTAGATAGTTTTCGATTAGGGCCATGTCAAACGATCGGTTACGCGCTACGTTTCAAAAGTGGTTAGCCGCATAGAAACCGCTCATGAAAGGTAGTTCCAATGAACCCATGTTAAAAGGCAGGGGGTGTCATACGAGCGGTTTAGTCGCTAACTCCTGCGGTTGGAACGCCAGTCCTCGCTTATATCCGCTGCGACAGAGCCACTTGAGTATGTCAGACGAGCGGTTTTCAGGCTATTTAACTGCCTGAACAAAATAACACCACTTTCTGTTCCAAGCTCATCTTAAATACAACTGAACGTTTGATTGCCTGGACTAAGTCAGATGAGCGGTTTAGCTGCGTTAATCTTCAATTAATTACGGTTAAATGAATGGAAAACAAATTCGCAGTCTATACTGGCGTTTTTACCGCCTTCCATTCATTTGACCGTGATTATAATTGAAGAGGCGGCGTTTTATCTGGTAATATAGAATGAGTCTGACATAGCTAAGGCTTTTCAACCGCTGTCGTTTGAAAATCGCTCGTTTGACATGGCTATTAAGCTGTTTTTGCCACTTATGCAACCAAATTACCAAAGTTACTCCTAAAATTTTTTCTTTAGCTATCAGGAGAAATAAAAACGAGACATATCCCACTCATATTCGATTGTCCTAACTCTTAACTCGTCATAAGAGCGAGGTATGCCTGTATTTCAATATAACCCATAACAACAACAAGACACAAAAAGCCTAATTAAAATAACAGCTCTGAAGAAATAAATATATTATAAATATTTTTCATCTCCTATATTAGCGTTTGCACATTTAATAATTAATAAAGGTAAATTAAAGAAAAATTCAATAGTACAATTTCATAATCACAAAGTCGTGACTAAAATCAATTTTAAATTAAAATTTTATAGCTAGATAAAATATTTTAGGTTAAATAGATATACTCCTTTGAATTAAAATCTCAAAGTAAAATCAGTATCTGAAGACATTTTGCATTTGCTGTTGTTTGCTCCCACAGGTCTGCCAATGACTGCCAGTGCTGCCCCAATGACTGCCAGCAGTGCTGCCATGTTCAACCCTCAGGTGAGAAGTAATGATTGTAATGGTAGAAAATAGAAATTAAGGAACAGTCGAACTGTCTAGCTATATCCATGGGTAAGAAATTCCCTGTGTAGGTCTCTTATCCATGGGTAAGCAGACTGACTGTGTAGGTCTCTTATCCATGGGTAAGCAGACTGACTGTGTAGGTCTCTTATCCATGGGTAAGCAGACTGACTGTGTAGGTCTCTTATCCATGGGTAAGCAGACTGACTGTGTAGGTCTCTTATTCATGAGTAAGCAAACCGACTGTGTAGGTCTCTTATCCATGGGTAAGCAGACTGACTGTGTAGGTCTCTTATCCATTTGTAAGTGGCCATTTATTTAGTGGATTATTGTTTGTTCCAAGACGAATTTTTTTTTTGATTTACTGTTTACTTTACTTGTCATCTATATAATTAATTCTTCACTTCATTTAATGACATCAAAATATATTAAGGTGTAATTAATCTGTGGTAGTCAGACATCTAACTTAAATTAGGTCTATTATAAAATACATGATGGACAATTAATCGATGGAGGAGTTCAACTTACAACATGGGTCATACTTTGGAGGTTGATGGTTTATCTCTCACTGATAAGCACAGGGGTTTTCACAAACTATGAGGGGATACTTTTTGAAAACTGTAGTGTTAGGAAATACGAAACCTTCAATGATCATTATTACATGAAACCATTTTGCCTAGATGTATGGGTCCATTGGCTAATTACACTCCCCAATTTATTCTGTGTAACATGTTTGTAAAAGATTTACTAAGTCTCTCAAATAATATATATTAACAAATATCATTGTCAAAGAAATTCTCTAAGAGTCCATAGAACCTGAGCAGAAGAGAAATATCCAAATGGGTAAGCAGACTGACTGTGTAGGTCTCTTATCCATTTGTAAGTGGCCATTTATTTAGTGGATTATTGTTTGTTCCAAGACGAATTTTTTTTTTGATTTACTGTTTACTTTACTTGTCATCTATATAATTAATTCTTCACTTCATTTAATGACATCAAAATATATTAAGGTGTAATTAATCTGTGGTAGTCAGACATCTAACTTAAATTAGGTCTATTATAAAATACATGATGGACAATTAATCGATGGAGGAGTTCAACTTACAACATGGGTCATACTTTGGAGGTTGATGGTTTATCTCTCACTGATAAGCACAGGGGTTTTCACAAACTATGAGGGGATACTTTTTGAAAACTGTAGTGTTAGGAAATACGAAACCTTCAATGATCATTATTACATGAAACCATTTTGCCTAGATGTATGGGTCCATTGGCTAATTACACTCCCCAATTTATTCTGTGTAACATGTTTGTAAAAGATTTACTAAGTCTCTCAAATAATATATATTAACAAATATCATTGTCAAAGAAATTCTCTAAGAGTCCATAGAACCTGAGCAGAAGAGAAATATCCAATGACTGTTTTATTTCAAAGTCGCAAAATAATTAACTTTAAATAACTGTCCGTTCTGAAGATTTTACAACTAAATGTACTATCAGAGAAAAGAGTCTCCGCATGATGTGTATACATACTGTATATCTCACATCACAGTTTCCTAATTTTCTATTATTTTCAAATCTTACATATTTGTCGTCGAATACACAGACCAAATTTAAAATATCTACAAGCATTACAAATTTACAGTTAGTATCGTTAATTTTGGAAATAAAAAAAATAGTAAATTGTCATAAAATCATTAGGTACGGATACACTTTTCTTCGACTGTACACATATTATCAGAAAAGGAAGTCACTGTGATGATGTACTATCAGAGAGAAGAGTCACTGCGATGTACTATCAGAGAAAAGTGTCACTGTGATGATGTACTATCAGAAAAGGAAGTCACTGTGATGATGTACTATCAGAGAAGAGAGCCACTGTGATGATGTACTATCAGAGAAGAGAGCCACTGTGATGATGTACTATCAGAGAAGAGAGCCACTGTGATAATGTACTATCAGAGAAAAGAGTCACTGTGATGACGTACTATCAGAGAAAAGNGAGAAAAGAGTCACTATGATGATGTACCATCAGAGAAAAGAGTCACTATGATGATGTACCATCAGAGAAAAGAGTCACTGTGATGATGTACTATCAGAGAAAAGAGTCACTATGATGATGTACTATCAGAGAAAAGAGTCACTATGATGATGTACTATCAGAGAAAAGAGTCACTGTGAAGATGTACTATCAGAGAAAAGAGTCACTGTGATGATGTACTATCTGAGAAAAGAGTCACTGTGATGATGTACTATCAGAGAAAAGAGTCACTGTGATGATGTACTATCAGAGAAAAGAGTCACTGTGATGATGTACTCAGAAAGAGTCACTGTGATGATGTACTATCAGAGAAAAGAGTCACCGTGATGATGTACTATCAGAGAAAAGAGTCACTGTGATGATGTACTATCAGAGAAAAGAGTCACTGTGATGATGTACTATCAGAGAAAAGAGTCACTGTGATGATGTACTATCAGAGAAAAGAGTCACCGTGATGATGTACTATCAGAGAAAAGAGTCACTGTGATGATGTACTATCAGAGAAAAGAGTCACTGTGATGATGTACTATCAGAGAAAAGTCACTGTGATGATGTACTATCAGAGAAAAGAGTCACTGTGATGATGTACTATCAGAGAAAAGAGTCACTGTGATGATGTACTATCAGAGAAAAGAGTCACTGTGATGATGTACTATCAGAGAAAAGAGTCACTGTGATGATGTACTATCAGAGAAAAGAGTCACTGTAATGATGTACTATCAGAGAAAAGAGTCACTGTGATGATGTACTATCAGAGAAAAGAGTCACTGTGATGATGTACTATCAGAGAAAAGAGTCACTGTGATGATGTACTATCAGAGAAAAGAGTCACTGTGATGATGTACTATCAGAGAAAAGAGTCACTGTGATGATATACTATCAGAGAAAAGAGTCACTGTGATGATGTACTATCAGAGAAAAGAGTCACTGAGATGATGTACTATCAGAGAAAAGAGTCACTGTGATGATGTACTATCAGAGAAAAGAGTCACTGTGATGATGTACTATCAGAGAAAAGAGTCACTGTGATGATGTACTATCAGAGAAAAGAGTCACTGTGATGATGTACTATCAGAGAAAAGAGTCACTGTGATGATTTACTATCAGAGAAAAGAGTCACTGTGATGATGTACTATCAGAGAAAAGAGTCACTGTGATGATGTACTATCAGAGAAAAGAGTCACTGTGATGATGTACTATCAGAGAAAAGAGTCACTGTGATGATGTACTATCAGAGAAAAGAGTCACTGTGATGATGTACTATCAGAGAAAAGAGTCACTGTGATGATTTACTATCAGAGAAAAGAGTCACTGTGATGATGTACTATCAGAGAAAAGAGTCACTGTGATGATGTACTATCAGAGAAAAGAGTCACTGTGATGATGTACTATCAGAGAAAAGAGTCACTGTGATGATGTACTATCAGAGAAAAGAGTCACTATGATGATGTACTATCAGAGAAAAGAGTCACTATGATGATGTACTATCAGAGAAAAGAGTCACTATGATGATGTACCATCAGAGAAAAGAGTCACTATGATGATGTACCATCAGAGAAAAGAGTCACTGTGATGATGTACTATCAGAGAAAAGAGTCACTATGATGATGTACTATCAGAGAAAAGAGTCACTATGACGATGTACTATCAGAGAAAAGAGTCACTGTGATGATGTACTATCAGAGAAAAGAGTCACTGTGAAGATGTACTATCTGAGAAAAGAGTCACTGTGATGATGTACTATCAGAGAAAAGAGTCACTGTGATGATGTACTATCAGAGAAAAGAGTCACTGTGATGATGTACTATCAGAGAAAATAGTCACTGTGATGATGTACTATCAGAGAAAAGAGTCACTGTGATGATGTACTATCAGAGAAAAGAGTCACTATGATGATGTACTATCAGAGAAAAGAGTCACTGTGATGATGTACTATCAGAGAAAAGAGTCACTGTGATGATGTACTATCAGAGAAAAGAGTCACTGTGATGATGTACTATCAGAGAAAAGAGTCACTGTGATGATGTACTATCAGAGAAAAGAGTCACTGTGATGATGTACTATCAGAGAAAAGAGTCACTGTGATGATGTACTATCAGAGAAAAGAGTCAGTGCACGACTGTCAGTGCACAAAATCATATTTTATAATTTCCTATTATTATAAAATAATGTCGTCCGTACTCAGACCAATAATATAAAATAACTACAAGCATCACTATAGTAGTTGAGTCTCCTTTTGGAAATGTAAAATTAGTAAACATTAAATATTCAGTTCAGACACTTTTTTTCCAATGAATTAACAGAATCATATATTTTTCACGTCTATATATTAAAATGACTGTTCTACATTTTCAGTGTTCAAGATCTGAATTTGAATATTCTGAGTTGTGGCTTGATGAGATTACCCACTCTTTCCAAGTCCCGCGAGGGACAGTGGAGGATGTGGGACTTCGAGGGACGAGGGATTTGAGACACCTTAAGACGTCCTAGACACCCACATCTTTTTCAATTATTTATTTCCACTCAAATTCCACGTTTTGAACAAGCGGAATGTCCTACGTCTATCCCACTAGGGATATCACACGTCTGTCCCACGTGTTAAATCCCAATCAAATCCAACTTCTCTCCTACGCGGAATATCCTACGGCTGTCCCATGTCTTACAAACGGAATGGGATTAGACGCGGAAAATGCGCATGTCTCTCACTGTCCCACGTATGTCTTGCTAGACATGGAATTAGACGTCTGACAGCGAGGGACCCCTAGCTGTACGAACGGTGAGGGTTAGACGCCTGCAAGACATCTGAAGTACTCTGTCCCACGTCTGAAGTTCCTCTATATATAGCGAATGGTTTCAGACGTCTTAGGACGTAGGACAAACTGATTTTTGTTAGCCGGGTAATTTTAAAATCTAAAATACACAATAAAGCTATAATTAAATTACCAATAATATACTCAAAAAATCAAAATAGTTCTTATTTCAGCATCTCTTCATTTGATAATACATACAATCGTTTTTATGAAAAATAATTTATATTTTACATAGTAAATTTTTCAATGAATTCATGTAAAATTAATGCACTATTTTATGATTTGATAATGCATTACCTTAAATATTCTATGCACTTTGACATATGCATATTATATGTTAACACACCGTTTGTCCATTGAATAGATTATATATGATATTAATTTTAAAGCTATATACTCGAACTGGTGATCATTAAAGTTATTAGACCATCAATTTGTGTTTTCACAATTTTTTTTTAATTTTTACAATATTTGTATCATTAATATTATGCAATATACATAAAATTATCTTACTTATCGTATTTGTAATTGACGTGAAATAAAATTATTGAAATTAACCTCCATAATTTTATTGCAATTGCAACTCAGAATTTTGAATAGGTCCAATTTCGAGTATCAAATATCTCCAACAATCTGTTATATAATTTACTGAAGATTCCAAGGATATATTACAAACTATTACACAGAGATACAATCCAAAGCATGATCATTATCATTATTGTACAGGTAATTCGCATTCGTAATACATATTAGAGTAATAACCAATGTCTCGAGTACGTACCGGTTTCTGCAACCTGGTTAAAGCAATAGTACACGTTGATTTTCCTCATCTAACTAGGTTGGACACAAGCAAATGGTGAGGATTATCCAATGAGGAAAAACGGACGACAAATCCGTGCTAGTAAATTTGGTCTCAAGGGGAATTTATTCAAACAAATAGATTGACTATGAAGCTACCTGGTGAACAAGTTCCGGGTGCTAAAACATTATATTGTGACTTACCTATGTAATATATTTTGCTCATGGGTAAGTATTTGTAAGAAGAAAAGTTTAAATAAGAGATGGGAAGTCCAGTTCACGAAATAAAATAATTTCAAATTTCTTATTCGTAGTAATGTATTATATTTTTTTGTAGTAATCATCCAGAGAACAGAAAATAGAAATAAAGTTTAAAATTTAAAGTTGAAATTGGTAGAAGAAATTTTGTTTTAAGTCGTTCAAGATTATAAAAGGTAATAAGATTTTAGTTTGAACCATTTGTTGAAAGTTAAATTAAATTTAATAAATTGAATTATAAATTATAATATAACTCTTCTTAAAATTTTGATCTGGTGAATGATTAACAATATATTTGTCAACAATGTTCAATCAAATATTGATTTCAAATAAATTTTTATTATAAAACTGATTTACAGAACAAAAAAATCGATAACAATTTTCATTTAATTTTTGTCAATTTAACTTTTTTATTCAAATTATTCAAATAATTATGTTGTCACGTCAAATTTATTTTTTAGCTAAATTTATTTCGTGAAAACAAAAATGATTTTGAGTATATTTAAATGTATACTATTTAATTATAAATGCAAGTATACTACTTATACTATACAATATGCTGTTATATTTTTTTAAATACTCAAATTTATTACGTAATAAATGAATAAAAGAATTAAAGAACGATTCAATTGAACTTCGACTACTAAGTAAATATTTATTATGTAAGATATCACCATTTGAAAATAATGCTATTTTTATATAGACAATGCAAGTGACCTATGAAATTAAAAACGGGAAATTTAAATGCTACAACCCTGACAGCATGTAATGGTGGGACATAGAGGATTGAGTAAGACTTTCTTTTTTTAATGCTAATTCTGTAGGAATAACAGAAAAGTAATTAGTCTTACAACAAACTCATGATATGTATTTTCCGAAATTTGTTTTCGTAAATTATGAGATTTTATAATAATATACTATGAATATTATCAAATAACATTCCCTTTAAAGGATATGTTATTACGATTATAATTTTGCGACTCGATATAGTAACCCAAAAAATTATTATTGCCACTGAAAATTTGAATAATTTTCAAGATCAATGAATGAGAAATTTACAATATTTTACTCGTTTTATAATGAATATAATTTTCTCAAATTATATGTTTTGTTGTAGAAAACTTTATCATCTTTTAACAAAATTAAAAAAACATCATTTTAATGATCACAAATTACACATTTGAAATCTAAATTAAGCTATCGATCTATGGACGAGAATACAATTACCATTAGACAACCTGTTTTAAAAGTCCAACAGTAAATTCTTTTAAGTGTTGAGAATCTGATGGCCATCATTCTTTTCTAACGATATGGTTGAGCTACCGTTTCAAATTGGAACGCTAGTTCTTAAGATAAAACTATGACAACCAAGAGATATAGTGTAGCAAAAAGAAACATAACTGAATTTATTACTTAGCTCAGATCGAGAGAACAAGAAGGTAGATGAATTTACATAGCTTAGAGAGGAGAGAAAGATATTGCTAAGCATACATAGCTTAAAAGAAATAAAAAATAGCTAAGCGTACCTAGCTTAAAAGAAATAAAAAATAGCCAAGCGTACCTAGCTTTGAGAAAATAAAAAGATAAATAAAACTACCTAAGATTAGGCAGAAGTAAAAAGGCCTAATGCTACCTAGCTTAAAGGAAATAAAAGATGGCTAAGCATCTGGCAATATAAATGAAAATTGGAATAAAATTAAAGTTAAGAATCTTGTGAAGCATATATACCTACAGGGATTCGAAAAAAATATTGGAATACAACACTTTTTAGGACTCCATCATAAAAATATAATCATATCGAAAACATCAATCCAAGTTTCATTATGCTGGTTAATTTTCACTGTGAATAGGTTGTTCTTGTCATGCAATTGTGTATTTTCATTGTATTCAATATTTATTTGATATTTAGGTATTTACCTAAATGATTTTGGAAAAAGGGCAAATTGTTGGTGCTCACATTGCAGGAGATTCGATCACTATAATCGCTGAACTTTTGGCTTTTTCAAGAACTACCATCGCGAAAACGATGACACAATTCGAACAATTGGAACAATCATTAAACTGCATTTTGAGGAAAACCTGCAAACAACGGTGACTAAGGTGAGTGGAGAGTTAATTCAGTATCAAAGCAATCTAGTTTCTACCAAAAACCGTTCGTCGTGATCTCCATGAAGCTGGAAGCCATGAAAGATCCACCATCAAGAAACCACTGCTTTCATCTCGAAACGTTGAGAAGCGAATGATGTGGTGCCAGGATCACAAAAACTTGTCAGTGGAAGATAGTAAAATTCTCTGATGAGTCCAGTTTTACTGTTTTCCGACTTCGGGTGAATTTAAGTGTGGAGGCAATACAAAGAAGCTTCCACTTCCAATCCGGACTGTCCTCTTCTTACGGTTAAGCACCGTGGAGGCTCAGTAATGATTTAGGCAGCCATATCGTTGAGTTCTCTTGGATCAATTGTTGCCATGCAAGGAAGGATCAGCAGCAAAGATTACCATAACAGTTTGGGCGACCGGGTGCATCTATTGTACCAAACTCGGCATACTGCAGATGACTGTATTTACAAGTCGATAATACTCCGATCCACACTGTCCATATAGTTAACAACTGGTATGAAGACAATGAAACTGTGCTGAAACGCATGGAATGGAATGACCCCTTCTATTTCCGAATTTCAATATCATTGAGCATTTGAGGTGTATACTCGTGTGGCAACCTAGGGATCGCCACCCTCCCGTCTGAAGGGCCAGAGCAGGTTTTAATGGAAGAGTTGCTAAGAAAAATCAGATGGAAGAAGTCAAGAAGCCTTATGATACCCATCCGAGACAAATTGAAGCTGAATTGAGGACTAAAAGGTCCAACTCCACATTAAATAAAATTTCTCCAAATTAAACAAGTGTTCCATTTATTTTGTCCAACCATTGCCCTAATAGACTGAATTTTAATGATATAAAACTATAAATCATAGATGACGTTTACTTGCTTCAATATTATAAGAACTATAATGGGTTTCTTGAAGGTAATTGGCAGTTGTGAAGCTATTATTATTATATAATGTCATCATTTACAGTATATTTACATAGTACAAAGATCATCCAGAACATTAAGCAACTTCTTTCTCTGAATGGATACTATGCAGTTACAATTCGGTTGTTTAATTCACTGTAACAGTTGGGCCCTCGACAATTGGGCCCGCCGACATTTTGGTCTAAGACTATTGGGCCCAGGACAATTGGGCCCCAAAACAATTAAGCCCAGAAAAAGATTGTGCAGAAGACACAATAAAGTAGTTTTACTTGGTTATTACTAGGGAAGTGACAATATTATCTTTGAAATATGCTTTATATTTTCTAAAATATGTTTATATTCTTAAAATTGGATTGATATACCTGATAAGGGATATATTACTAGCCCCTTAAATCACTTTTGGATGCTATTCTCATGTTTCAATGTAATGAAAATCTTTGAAGTATTTAAATAAGTCGTAATATTTTGAATCATGTCATGTGGATCCAATCTGAGAAATAATCAGCTAAATTAAATAAATAATTATTCTGGATGAACAAAAGAAGATCATTTTGAACGAGTTTTATTTGTGAAATGCCTAGAAACGTAAATAAGGTGCATTATACTATAAAAATGGAAGTTGTTGAAATATTGTTCTTCTTATGGCCAAAACACCTCCCAGAGCTGTTTCCAGAACTTGAAACTGCAGATTAAAAAATAGGGGAGAATAAGTTTAATATAGAATTTAATATAGAATATAGAAGAAATTTAATATAGAATTTAATATAGAAAGTAAATTTAATATAGAATTTAATATAGAAAGTAAATTTAATATAGAATTTAATATAGAAAGTAAATTTAATATAGAATTTAATATAGAAAGTAAATTTAATATAGGATAATATATAAAGTAATCTAATATAAACGATTTTAAATAGATTTGATTTTAATAGTTTAAATTTCAACAAAGGTTTTAATATTAATACATTGGAAATATGGTCGTAATAAATTACCAATGGGCAAAGAGGAGAATAGAGGACATTCTAGCTACTGCCATTTACTGCCAGCACCCTAGAGTCCTTGCAGCACACATACTGTAATAATTTTATAAAGGTTAATTTGAGTCAATTTTAATTTAAAAGAAATATTATAGTTTCAAGTATATAATTTGTATGGGATCTGTTACTAAATTCTTTCTTCGTTAAAGTTTTGACTTTAGGGGTGCTAGTGCTTATGATTATTAGTGTTTGTTAAAACCTTAGCATTTACCTTTAGCTGCCCATGAAAGTTTTATCCTCCAAGTAGCCTGTGATCAAACCATCCTCCTCCTCACCCCGGGCCCGGGGACTTCCTTATCTCGTCATGATAGTGCGATGTACTAGTTCAATTTTGCAGAGAATTGTAGAATGTAGATAACAAATATTGTTGATGAATTTAGGTAGGTAGGGTAAAGCTTCTAGGTAGAGATGTTAGTTGGATGACATCTAGCGAACGTCTGGTAGTATAAACCAGATAGAATGATATCTGCTCTCTAGGCGAATGTTTCTTCCTTGCTGTGAAGAATACTCAGGAAAGAGGATCAATGCAAGGTAAAACAAAACAGGGACACAAGCACATTACACCCATTAAGTTAACTAATTACTATTTTATTTTTTCTTTATTATCGACTCAAATGAACTTTATCAACATCCAATGTCATGTGGATCCATCAGGCCCAATTGCCCGGGGCCCAATTATCGTGGGGCCAGTTGTCTTGGGCCCAAATGTCGGCGGGCCCAATTGTCACAGCCTAATTGTTGGGGCCCAATTGAACATGTACGAGATCATTTTCAATGATGATTTTTTTTTTCGCAGTCGAGGCAATCTACAACCGAAAAAATGACTAGAGTCCTAGAAATGTATCCTCTGCAAAATCCCATCATCACCATTCACCAGTATTGAACCCGATGGACTTCTGTGTTCTGTTTTGCTGCGTCGTTAGAGATAATAACAGTTTGACACGTATATATTTATATATAACAAAAGATGAACCAAATTCACAAAGAAGAACGTAGTTTATTTATAAAATTTTATAATTTCACTTTTGCAACACAATCCAATGGTGTAGTGGAAGTACAAGTAATCCACCTGAAAAATTTTCGCCTTTAAACATGAGAGCATCGCAGTGGTGACATTTTTATTTCCGTATCTCCGAAACTTTTAATAACCATTGCCTGATCAATTTGTTATAAAGCATCAATTTTAAATTGTCTTTTTGTTTATTTAACATTGGATCCCTTCTGTGTTTAATATCTCAGAAATTTATATGGTCATGCGCATTCTTTCTCTCCTCTCATTACGTTCATCTTGCGTTAAATATTTTCTTGCATTTCTGTGCCTTTGAGATATTAAGATCTCTTATATCATCATGCCTTGTGTAAATAATTGTTCTTTTATACATTCCTGTGCTGATGATCATTTTGCTCTCTAATTTTATCATTCCTCTCTTGCGTTATTTGTTGTCTGGCAAGTCTTCTATACGTTTGGTGTTCATTCTTTTTCTTTTATAATAGCATATAGATATTCAATATATTATACTAGGTACCCTAAGGGCCTAAATTATAAGTATGCTTTGTGTTCAATTGATAAATAAATTAATATTTTACAGTTAAAGAGAAAGTTGAGGAATCTTTAAATGTAGATTATAATGCACGTTCTTTTCCGTACAATTAATAATTAATTTTAGTTGCTATTAATGGTTACGAAGGTGTAAGTGTAAAGACTCAAAAAGTACAGTTTATATATAAAACTGAAATTATATATATAATCTACTTACATAGAAGACAAATGTCATACTATGCAACGATCTTCAAAATAGGATAAGTTCTACTTTAGGAAATGTAGGTATACTTGAATTTTCTGTATTCTTGAATTTTCTGTATACTTGAATTTTCTGTATACTTGAATTTTCTGTATACTTGAATTCTTTATCAAAGTACTTATCACAACATTTTACAAATTATATCATGAAAATTTCTCAAACAGGGCAAAAAAGAAGACCCAATTATAATGTCTCCAACTTAAACGTAATATATCAAATATTGTATCGCATATTTCGACATTTATGCCAACTTTGATATACATTACATTCATGCCATTTAGTCATCAGTTTAGCTTTGACATAATAATGAGAAAGTAAAAGACTATTACTCAGATTACAAAAGTTAAAATGTGAGATTATTTAAAGAATATGATTGAGTTACCTGATTAAGAAATGAAATGTGAATATTGGAATCATTGAAGTGTGTTTGTCAGTTTGTTGCATGTTCAGCACCTGATTCAATAGGGGTTATATTTTAGTTAAATGATTAACTAAATACTGAATTTTTGGGGTAATTATTATGATAACAAAAAAAATGGTCATCCAGATCATGCATGCACTTTACTATAATGCAAGAGTAAGCTCTATACCTATTATTTACAGCTTACTAGCAGGTAATTGGATATAAATATGATATTTTGTCCTTGAGACGTCACAGTTCTTCATTTTGTTTTAAACCCTAACACGAATAATAATGTATAATAATGTATCCATGAGTGCCATGATGGTTGAATTTCATAATTTTCAACTCGCTCATGCGTTAGCTTATTTTGAATGCCTATCAGTGTTGGCTAGTAGCACTGGTGGAAAAGGAGAGAGTAAATTTATATATACTGCATGTTAAGCCGATAGCACATAATTAATAGGAGATACAGATATATGTTAGGCGACAGATATTTAGTCTGTCTCAGGTTGGTCTAGAATACATTTTCTTGAACGGAAATGCGAATCAGTTCAAAGATTATTTTATCCAAACCAACATGGATTATAAATACCTAACAATGATACCATGACTTCAACAAACTTTATTGTGCGATAGATTTAGGATTTAAAGAATTTTGAATATATGATAGTATTTTATGTAGAAAATGGTAGCAAAAAAAAGTTTAGATGAATTTGGACAGAGGTTCTTTCTGTTAGTTATTCAATTACCAAAAATCTAACTTTCTATTACCTTTGAAACCAAGTTAAATAAAAGGTTCTGTATATAGCAGTGTGATAAAGAACTAAGTCATTCTTTTTGGATGTACCTGCATGATAACAAAATACGACCAAGAAAACTAAATCTTGATTCTATTCACTATCGTGTTACTCTAAACATTGTTATTAGGTTAATTTGTTAAGATTTTCATCAATATCTTTTTCTGATAACTTCTTGCCGTGTGTACATTGTAAAGCACTCTATAACAGGTTACGCCCAGTTAATTCTGGAAGGAGCATCAGCAGGCATATCAAACTCAAAATCAATTTGTACACTCAGTTCTGTGATTAATGGAAGAAATTAAAAGATATGCATAATAAAAATCTTTCAAATTGATTTATCAATTTTGTTAAATTGAATACGCGTTTTACAATTAAATTATAGTATTTTCTTTCTATTAATCTATCTGCTATAGTATTTCGATATAAAAGTCCAGGGGCAGAATTCTTGCATCAATTTTTAGTAATGAATTTTGTCTATAAATATACAGTACAAAAGCAGTGCGAGATGATATGTATTCACAAAGATAATTGCAATGGAATAAATCACAGAGATGATCAATTTATATTGAAAAATTACTAATTAGTAATTGGTATAATGTTAAAGTGTTACATTTTTTATTTTTATGAACAAATATTTTTATGAAAAATTGTAATAATAAAATCATAAGACATCGTTACATCTTTTATTGCCTTCTTTTGTGTGATCTTATGAAAGTGTAGCCCTGCAGTTCAATATCATGTACTCTGAAATTGACATCGTTCCATTCAAAACGACCTACGATAATTGTATAACTTACACCCATACATCATTTTATGCAGCATCAATCTTTAATTAATTTAATGACATTGACACTTAAAGTAACGCTGTATAAAAGGCAGAGAACCTAATAGGTCAGGGTAATATGAATTTACATAGTAATGTTATCTTAACCGTACATAGTAATGAGTTAATATGAATCTACATAGTAATGTTATCTTAACCGTACATAGTAATGAGTTAATATGAATCTACATAGTACTGTTATCTTAACCGTACATAGTAATGAGTTTATATGAATCTACATAGTACTGTTATCTCAACCGTACATAGTAATGAGTTTATATGAATCTACATAGTACTGTTATCTTAACCGTACATAGTAATGAGTTAATATGAATCTACATAGTAATAACTGGGAAAATCTTAACTAATATTCAACGACCCATACAAATTTCATTATTTCACATATAATTAATGTTACTAATTGCAAATTAATTTCATATTAAAACTGAAAGTAATACGACTACCAAGTCCGAAAAAAACGAGAGATAATTTACAGAGAGAAAAAATATAATTAAAGGCGATCATTCATTAAGTATAGGTACCAATTATTCTTTTTTCGTTTTTACTGACTTTCTTAAAGTAGGTTCTTATATAATAAATCTAGCTCTAAATGTTAGTGTTAACTGTATACTTTTTGCACAATTTTAAACTGGTCAGTTCACCTTCTATCCCAATTCTTATTCAACGTAATACTAAGAGCACAAAAAGCAGCTAATTGCAATATTATTAAATACAGTGTTCTATATTCTAACACATTTCTGGTAGTACCTTTTTTTGTTTGTCTCATTATTGTGTAAGGTTTACGCAATGTGATTCCATGCATACCTAGTAGGTACCTACCTAGTCTCAGAGATTATTCTCAACCACATTCGTGTTGGGGTTGGTCTTTAAAGTTAATTACATAATGGATATAGTTAGTTTCGCATCAATAGTTCTATTTTCATACGTAGTTTAAGATTTGTTATGCAAGATTATCCATATATGCACGAATTACAAGCAACATTATAGAAGAAGACATCTGATCAACTGATTCTGAATCAATAAGTTTCTTAATATTTGGAGTTCTTTCAGATAAAGTGGTTATCAAACATATGATGGTAGATGAACAGATTTTGATCTAAAGTTTTCATTCAAATCTGAGCTTGCGAAAAGACATGCTATTTGTACTAGGTGTAGCCTAAATGTGTAAGTTTATGTTGTAGCCTAAATGGGTTAGTTTACGTTGTAGCCTAAATGGGTAAGTTTACGTTGTAGCCTAAATGGGTAAGTTTACGTTGTAGCCTAAATGGGTAAGTTTACGTTGTAGCCTAAATGTGTAAGTTTATGTTGTAGCCTAAATGGGTTAGTTTACGTTGTAGCCTAAATGGGTAAGTTTACGTTGTAGCCTAAATGGGTTAGTTTACGTTGTAGCCTAAATGGGTAAGTTTACGTTGTAGCCTAAATGGGTAAGTTTACGTTGTAGCCTAAATGGGTAAATTTACGTTGTAGCCTAAATGTGTAAGTTTACATTGTAGCCTAAATGTGTAAGTTTACGTTGTAGCCTCAATGTGCAAATAACACGTACTATGCCAGAGGCCCAGCAGAAAAAAAAGCGTGTGTACACTAACCGTAAGACTCTGGCAACTGAGCCAAAACACGTTTCTGAGTTACATAATTGGATCAAGCATATATATTTGTCCTTCAGTTTCCATGCAATATCTTACATAAGACTTTCTAGGCGATAGGGCGAATGTCAAGAAAAACTTGGTCTGCTTAAGGTCTAAATTATAATAATTTATTGCGTTGAGGAGTCGATTTTAAATTTATTTCTTTAAGTAAGTGTAAAGAAATTAAAGTGCTTTGAGTTTTTGCCAGTAATTATTATATAACAATTTTGTGAGGTCATAAAATTTTCTCTAATAGAGTGTCAGCTCAGTAACTAATACAATGATGGATGTGTTATGAATATTAGTATACTGAGCATGTATAGTCATTTTAATATTGAAATTAATTACTAAAAAATTACTTACATAATTATTAATGGTCAGTATTTTATATTAGAGTTTATTGGTTATTTTCGAATCTTATATCTCTTATTATTATATTTTTATAAAGTAATTTTCCAATTTATGACTAATTTTCAAATTGGTTCTATTCTAAAGTAAGTAAATGACCTAAAGCGAAAAAAAAAAATATTCTCCACATTATGCACTATGGAACTAAAGGTGATATGAATTAAGTTGTACAATTTGTGGTGATGATATTTCAATTTTCTAAACTTTAAATAATAATATATAGTTTTTGTTCAACATATAATATTTAAGTATAGTCAAAATGGTAACTATCAATACCCTATTTATAATGTGGACAAAGTAGGTTTATAAGACAACCTATTTACAAATAGAGTTCACAATTTATTCTTTAGTTGTTCTTGCCCCTGGACACTATGACACAGAACACTAACTAGTTTACCTTCACTGATTGGAACCTTGTTCCAATTACTTGAACTTCATTATGCCACAGCTTTTATAATAGTTTCATAATTGATTACACCTATTAATTCAAGATCAACACATCAGATAATCAAGCTACCAGATCAAGTGAGTATAGTTAACACAAAGAATAGAGTACATGCTGAGTAGGTATAGAGAATGGAGTTAGTCGAGACTATAGAGTTATAGTATAAAGTTAGTAAACAGAGTATAGGAAGGTAGCAAATATTTTAGAAGGAAAATTTCTTTCTATGGGATGTTAAAGATATTGTAATGGATAATTCGATGTTATATAATGAATATCTTACAGATCTTCAAACTAGATAAATCGATAATCAGTTAATCATCTTCTTGTTTCTAGAGAAAAATATCATCCTTAAATTTTTTATTCCTATAGTAAATATTTTAGATTGAAGATTCATTCATTATTTCTACTTAAAGATTCATGCAAAAAATTATTGAAATGGAAAAATGTACATATTTTGATACCGAGTTGCCTATCACAGATCACCACTAATTTCAACATATAGTAGGACATGGGTCACTAGTGAGGTAACACAAACAACTGTTATGTAACTGGCAGATAAATTATTCATGTGGCAGCTTGCACACTTGACCTTATAGGTGATGAGGCTATAGCAGTGAGAAGGGCTCTGTGGAAGCCAAGTCTAAACAGATGACAAATTCAATAGCTCTGTTTTTAGAGCGTTAAAATAATGTCTACACCTGATTCACTTCTTTGGATCAATACTTAGAAAAGTGGTGCACTGTTACATAATTCATGATATCATTTTTTATACAGTTTTTTTTTATATAGTAAATACGTTGTATTTTTTATAATTCAGTGAACAGATACTGATAAAATAGACATTATTGCATAAATAAATAAACATCAGTGTAAAACCAGAAGTATATAATGAGCTAGGAATAATAATATAATTACTAAACTCTATCCCCGATATGTCGTCTCACATTATTATTATCTATTATTTTCATTAGTATATATTACCTTTACACGAAAATCTTATTGAATCCACTGCCAAAATTTGCATAGGTGTCGATCAAAAGTCATGCATCTTATTAGGTATTTATGAACTTCCAAACAAATTCAGCATGCAAACCGAGTAAATATTTATTTATATATAGAAAGATGACACACAGCAATTGGCTTATAGTGACCTAAAACTAGTAACGTAAAGCTATTCTATTAATAATAGTAAATCTGAAACTCTACGTATTAACTCTCCAGTTATAGGAATTCTCTCAGAACTCCTTTTAAAATATTGATAGGCACATTCTGTTTTTGTATTTTTGATAACTATAATTTAAAATTCATATTCTAATTTAATTAATAATTATGTTTATTTAATAAAATATAAATTTTTTAAAACAAATTGAATTAAAGTTATTAATGTTGAATATATAATTTTAGTTAACATTTAAAGTTAAGTTTTATGTATTCGTATAAGATTATATATACATTATATTTAATTAATCTTAGGGAAAATTTGATTAATCATTTTATTGATAACAGTATTGAATAACGAAAAAAAAACCTCTTTTTGAATATAATTAATATAAAGTAAGAATAATATTGACCCTATAGTTACTTCCTTGGGGTAAAAATGGGTATTGAATTTAATTTAGACATGTTATTATATTTAAATTACAATATAGTTGATTAGCTGTTGTTCATATCTTAAGAATTCAATTTTTAGATTGATTTATATTTAAAAGAAAGTACGTTTTGTCACTAAATACTTACAGATTTAGGAAAAACTCTATAATAATAATACTATTTTTCTATATTATTAATATCTGTTTGACCCGTAGCCAAAAAATCTCCACAAAATCAGTAGAAAAATTGATAGGTGAACAATAGTAATAATTTTTTCCTTTAACATGAGTTACACAATAAAAATGTGAGACACGGCAGATAGAGAGACAGACACAGCTTTTTCTATAGTATAGACAAACTGTTCCACAAAATGTTATAACTGTACTTACAGGTTTTTTTATTGAAGAAATGTACAAAACATAACCATGCCAATCGAGTGTTCAGAAATCAATGCTGTTATCTAATTCATGTTCATCATATGGTGTCAACATATGTTCTTGTGATGATGTGACACGTTAGCTTGTTATTCTGTTATTCTGCTCATTGTTTTTTTTATTGTTACTTTATTTGTTATTTTCTATCTACTTAAACTTTTGGTTTTCTGATTTTCTTGGCAGAAAAACTCTTACATCTTTTATTTTCAATTTACTGTCTGATGATATTGAAGGTATGTTTTTTTTCGACTAGATTTTCATATTACAGTTGGTAGATTTATTTCTCCTGTTATTGACGTCTGAGTTATAATTATGGGGAAGTTAAAATTTCTTGAACTACGGAAAATTGGCGGATTCAGTCCTTTTGTTTTAATGTTCTGTAACCGAGAGTTTATTTATAAGCTTTGATGATCGAATGCTATACATATCAATCACAATTTTTTCGAAAGAATTTTCGAAAACTTTCACCAATACGCTTAACATTGGAGTCATGTATTGATGTGATTACTGGGTCTTGTATGGAATTCTCTAATGAGTTTATATAATATTTAAATACTCATAAATTATACTACAGGTGCTATTTCACTCGAACAGCAATAATCATTATTATAGGTAGTAGGCGATTAATTCATTATACTTTTAATATCCCATATTAAGCTTTTTTCCCATATAAAGCATACGGGTCTAGGACATTTCGTCCACGGACATTTCGTCCACGGACATTTCGTCCACGGACATTTCGTCCACGGACATTTCGTCCACGAACAACTCGTCCACGGACATTTCATCCAACGGACATTTCGTCCACGGACAATTCGTCCACGAATTGCTTAATTTTGTATTTTAAAGTGTTTATTGGATATATTTCACAATAATTTTCACTATTACATTAATAGGCATGTATAAATACATTATATTTATAAATGAAATAATTACAATAGAGGTAAATGATAATGATTATATATGGTTTTATTATGAGTCTGAAAATATGGAACAGTACAATAGCATGGACGTTTTTACGTTTAAATAATTAAAGGCAAAACTCGAAAGTACCAATATCTACCTAATTCTTTTATAACATAATTCATTATCAATCACTTGTTAAATAGTATATTATATACAGGGTGGGGCGTAAGTTTGGAAGCAATTTTTCAAACATTAATATAATTCTTAAAAAATAAGTTCCTAAGTAGGTGATAGGGTTTGAACTATAGTAGAGACACTACATTATGACGTGGCAATGTTATTTTTTACAAAAATTTAGTCAATTCAAAAATGTTCAAAAAAGCCATTATTGCTCTACACCGTGCCGGGAAGTCAGATTCCTTCATTTGAAAGACTCTCTCAATAGCGAGATCGACTGTTTGGAAGTGTGTGAAGCGTTTTAATGAGAGAGGAGACTTGACTGATCGTCCAAGAAGTGGTAGACCACGCTCGCAACGCACCAAACAACTGATAAAATGTGCCCGAGAGAAGATCAGGAGGAAAGGAACCCGAAAAGGTCAATACGATTGTTAGCCAAAACAGCTAATGTGAGTCCCAGAACAATGAGAAGAGTTGTCAAAGAAGACCTAAAGATGTCCTCTATCACCCTCCAAAAGAGACAGACTCTGTCAGAAGCTGTAACGAAAAAGAGATTGGATAGAAGCAAAGCACTTCTGAGAGAATTGAAGTCTGGCACGGCTGGTGAAATTGTTTGGTCTGACGAAAAAACTTTCACAGTGGAAATGGCTCACAACCGGAGGAATGACAGAATAATTGGTAAAAGTGCAAAAGACATCCCATACAACCAAAAAACTGTCCACAGAACCATGAAACCTGCTTCAGTAATGGTCTGGGCTGCCGTTTCAGAAACTTGGAGATCTCCTTTAATTTTTGTGGAACAAGGCGCCAAAATCAATGCTAAATGTTATATTGAGAATATTTTGACGCCAATGTTGAAGTCAGCTAAGGATCACTTCGGTAATGACACTCTATGGACATTTCAGCAAGACGGCGCGACTTCACATACTGCAAATGTCACTCAAAACTGGTGCCATGACCATCTTCCACGGTTTTGGTCCAAAGAAATGTGGCCTCCCTGCTCCCCAGATGTTAATCCTATGGACTTTTCGGTATGGTCCATTCTTGAATCAAAGGCCTGTGGTAAATTCCATCGCAGTGTGGATGATTTAAAGTGTTCGCTCCAGAGATCTTGGAAGGAAATTTCACAAGAACAGTTGCGTACCGCAGTAGGAGGAGTTCGGAGGAGATTTGAGGCTGTTATTAAAAACAAAGGGGGACATTTTGAATAAATTTATGATTTTTGAATTCTTAAAACCCTTATGTAATAATACATAACTGTAAATTATTAAATATATTTTTCGTTGGATTATAATATGCACTTTCATTTGCTTCCAAACGTACGCCCCATCCTGTACTTGTATCATATATGAATTTCATTCAATCATTGTTAAAACAATGTGTTATAAAAAGTAATTTATGTACCAACATTGCTTCTAATAACCTAGTCTGAGTAATAATATTGATGTTTATTGTAGCTATTGTTATTATGTCCCCTGTTTTCTATGTTTATATACTCTAATAACTTCGAGACATGCCTCGCTATTATTACAGATTTTATAAGACAATGCATTAATAAAAGCGAGGCCTGCCTGTATATCATTAAAAAGTTTTCAGTTATATTATTTTACTGTTGCCGGCCAGTAGGAGCAGGAGAACAAGATTACAATAAGAATTATGGCAAAAACCATGAATTTATAATTACCATCAACAAATGGTATTTTCTACTTTTATATTGCAAAATATCTGTAAGTAATGATCAATATGAATTATATACACAATATAAATATAATACAAAATAAAGCATTTCGTGGACGAAATGTCCGTGGACGAAATGTCTGTTGGACGAAATGTCCGTGCACGAAAGCATACACTATTTTGAAATAAACAATTGAATGAAAACTATTTCTTCAAAAGTAAAACACTGCTAACCTGCATGGTTAACCATTCAAGGCTTTGATACAACCTGTTGTTGTTGCTACCAATAAATTGTAAAAATATAAATAAACTAACTGAACGAGCATAAAATTAAGGGAAACTAAGATTCATTAACAGAGATTATAATAGTTAAAATGTACATTGTACAGCTTCAATGAATTTATTATATTACAATACATAAAAAGACGAGGATGTATATTAGCGTGGATCGTTTTTTTTTCAAATTTTTAGAATTGGGTTTGGTAATAGTAATTTTTTTTGTTCTTGTGCATAAAAATAATGTTTGCAAAATTGTCCGCAAGTCCCCAAAAGGGAAAAAAATCGCTAAAAAATCCGTATTATTTGGAAAAAGTCGCAGAAAATTAGTTTCTTTCAAATCAAACTGCAATAACGAAAAATAACAATAAGATAATCAATTTAGAATGCTGTTAAAATTTCAAAATAATAATATCATCCCGTCTCGTATATCACACCGTTTGAGGTCTAAAAATGAAGGAGAATTCGCAAAAATCTCCAATTTTACTTTCAGTTTAAGTTTAAGTACGTTCATAATACCCTAAATCAATATTGTAATTCAAAGATATATAAATAGGATTTAAGAAATATAAATTGGAAGTTCCAAACTAGTTGAGGTCCCCTAACCCCCACATATAATATAATTGATAAACTTCAATTCAACTGACGCCAATATTAAAATAAATTATTTCATTTCCTTATTCTTATTTATGTGTGTGGTCAACAATAAATCCAAAATAAGGACTAAAACTTATCAAAGTTACTGCGTCTTCTTCGACAACACAGAATTTCTGTTTGAGGTCACCTGCCAAGTCTATAACAATTTTGATAAATAGGTTGTTACTCCTCTTTTTATTTCTATGAAATTTTTCTAATCAAAGAAAATGAATAGGAAAAGAGTAACTAAATCAAATTACTGAAAGTATGAAAAACAATACAATAATTATTGTTGATTGAAAATTGTAATACTTCTGAATTTAATCGAAGTATGAATATACTTGGTGGACGAATAAAATATATGTTAAACCATATAATTTAAGGAGTTCGTTCTAGGAGCTGCATGGATCTTACAACGGATCCATCCGTTTTATGATCGTCTGATGTACGAGTTACACGTGTATATAATTTATATTTCAATTGAAATTCATGGTACTCGCAAGTATCATGATTTTAAAATGCTCGTTGTAGGATATGAATAGCTCTTAGAACGGACCATTTTTGTCTGTTGTACAAGGTGTTCGTTTGAAATCATCCATTGTACGAGCTTTACCTGTATTGTAAAATATTACATCCAATTGAAACCTGATATTTAGATACCTATGATAAATTAGACATAAGCAACTGTGTGATGTAATAAGAACGTTAGGTGTTGAAAGGCAAATTATGAACAGAATAATCACCTCTTGAGGCCTTTTTATATTTTTTCCAAGTCAATCTGTCAAGAGAGTGGCAAGAAGTAGCCCACCCATCAAGCAATGCACATTATGGTGCAATCATAGAGTTATGATAAACTACTCTAGAGAGAGGAAGTGTTGCAGCGATTGCAGGACGCTAAGGAAGACAGTGTAAAACCTGATTTTGTTTCAGTTATATCATTTCTCCATTAAATTTTGTTTCAGGTATATCATTTCTCCATCAAACTGACGCTAGATTGCCAGTCACGTGACCTAAAATAAAAGGATTTTAGCGTCTCAAGACGCGATATTATTTTGGCCACTGACTCACCACTTGGGTGCAATTTAATTCAAGTTGATTGAATCATATTTATGAGAGTATATATAATACTGTTATTGTTTACTGAATGAATAACTTGTTTGGTGTGTATGATATGAGACATCGCATTTTCATCTAAGGAATAATTAAAATTTTGAAGGAACTACCCCTCTAATTAACATAATTCTTGACGTAAAATGATATTACAATTTACAAGGTTTAATAATGTGAATTCTTTATATCGTGTGGTGTCACGTGTTTTATATATTTCACTATTTTTCATATGTGAGTATCTTGTAACTATATATATACAATTTCATGAGTACAATATTAATTATGATATATACGACTATACTCATCTAAATTTAATTTAATTTTTCATAGCATCATCGAAACTGTTTTTTATTTTTTTATTTTCTATATTTTAAACCATTGATACTTTCTTTTTCGCATATATGTAACAGTCTTAACTGATTTTTCCTAGTGTTCATGACTAAGACCTGACGACTTGGGATCTACAGTTGTAATATTTTTTTCTATAAAATTTTTAGTTAAGTGAAATAATAATACTAATAATAAACCGAAATTCGTCTTTTTTTGTAAATTTAATTTTAATGTTAGAATAGTCAGAATAAAATTTTCTATATAATAATAATACTATTGAAAAAATAGAAATATTCCAATTACTTGTATTTTCCAAGGATTTTAAAATTCAAGAAAAATATATTCAGTACCTATATCTCATCATCGTTCATACATACAGGTAAAGCCTTCATTATTACAACCTTTGTATTTCCAATTAAGAAAATTACAGTTAAAATATGGGTCAATGTTAAAGTTATTGGAATATATGCATGTGATTTACACGCTATTTACCCATTCCTTGTAACTATATTATACATATACATATATTGATGTTCAAACTCTATGTAATGTCCATACACATATTATCACTAGTGTGTTTTTATGATAAACTACTATATTAGTTAAGCAATATTTAGCCTATCATTGAACAGATAAATGTTATGTAATATCTAATTAATATTTATTTTGGCTTCTTTTAATATAATTTATATATATAGGGTGGGGCAAATATATATTGTACTAAATATAATTTATTCATAGACAGGATATTTTATATGTATTCATTACATACGTAAATTTCTAAATATAAAAAAAAGAATATATATTCACTGTAATCACACATTTGGGAAACTGCATCCTCTAATCGAAATCTATGTCGAACAAATCCTACCGTGACACGCAGCATTTCTTCGGTAATTTGATCCCAAGATCGAGTAAGAGAAGTATTTTAAATGCGACTTTAGTGCAGGTTCTAGACTCAAGAATAGACCATACCCAAAAGTCCACCGCACTGAAATATGGTGAGCAAGGAGACTAATTTTCTTTTGAACAGAAACACAGTATATGTGTATGATATTATGCTGTATGAGCTGTTGCCCTGTCCTGCTGAAAAGTCCAGAGTTTGTCATGGCAAAAATGCTCAAGTGCAGAATCTTTCATTGGTATCAGGATGTCATAATGTAAGTTATTTCATTGATTTTGCAGATTTGATCCACAAAAATGAGTAGAGACTTCCACGTTGAGGAAATGGCTGCCCAGACCGTGGCAAAGGCCGTTTTCATGGTGTGACAAACTCTCTTCTTTTCAGCAGGGATGAAGTTAGCGCTTTTTTCAATAACGTGACCATTACGGCGATTGTGAGCCATTTCAACTGTGAATAACTTATTACTTGACCAATAATTTCTCGAACCAATACTCGAGATCCATTCATCTAATTCAATAAAATTTTGCCTTTGTCGAATTCTTTTGCTTTTGCACATTTGTGAGAGTTTGCTTCCATTGCAGATCAAGAGAAGTCATTCTCAAGTCATCATGGATTATTGTCCTCATTGTTCTGAGGCTACATTCACTCGGTAATGCCATCTTCCTTATAGAGACCTCTTGGGTTCCGACTGATCCGTTCTCGAACAGCCTTTAAGCTTGCGCAATACGGAATCCATTTTGATCTGGGTCTACCTTTAAAGGTGATTCTTATTGTCACCATGCTCTTTGTATCGCTTCAATGTCCTCCAAACAGTTGATCAGTCCAAAGAAAAACTCCTAGTTATCTCACTGCTCACTGTTGGATGGAGGGTCATGTGCGCTGCCTTTTGACCAATGGTCTCACTTTCAGATTGAAACTTTTTTATTAATTGAATTTAGTCAAATGGTTATACGCAATGATAATAATTAGTATGCAGTAAAACTTGAAAACAATTGGAAATTATTAAAAATTTAATTTTCATTACAACAATTTGAAGTTTAACCTTTGTTGCAATATGCATGCCCCACCCTGTATTTGAATGATTACTCTCATTATATAATTAAATATTTAGTAAGATAAAAAACTCGTTCTTTATAAACAAGAATATGATAATCGTTGTTTAATATAAATTATATAACTCTAATATATTAGGTACTTTGTACTAAAAACGAAAAAGATACATTTAAGACAATTTTGTTACAGTTTACTAACAATTATATAGAAAATAAAAAAGATATTAGAGTTTTAATGATACGTGTAACTATTTTTTTTTTGGTCTGGGTGCACTAGTTATTATTTTAAGATTAAAAATTATAAGAAACTCAAGAAAAACAGGTTTGAAAAATTACCTTTTAAAATTATTTTCTCTGATAGTACTATGCAGGAATTTTAATTAATGGGATAATGTGATTTATAACTAATGGTAACAAATATATTCCTAGAACTTGAAATTAATGCTTGCAATACACTGCTAGTCTTAATTATTTGTAATTAAATAAGGAGTTGCTATTAGAAAATATTATTTAATTTATAAAATGAAGTATTAATTGATTTATAAAATGAAAGCAATATCAGAGAAAAGAGTCACTGTAATGATGTACTATCAGAGAAAAGAGTCACTGTAATGATGAACTATCAGAGAAAAGAGTCACTGTAATGATGTACTATCAGAGAAAAGAGTCAATGTGATGATGTACTGTCAGAGAAAAGAGTCACTGTAATGATGTACTATCAGAGAAAAGAGTCACTGTAATGATGTACTATCAGAGAAAAGAGTCACTGTAATGATGTACTATCAGAGAAAAGAGTCACTGTGATGATGTACTATCAGAGAAAAAAGTCACTGTGATGATGTACTATCAGAGAAAAGAGTTACTGTGATGATGTACTATCAGAGAAAAGAGTTACTGTGATGATGTACTATCAGAGAAAAGAGTCACTGTGATGATGTACTATCAGAGAAAAGAGTCACTTTGATGATGTACTATCAGAGAAAAGAGTCACTGTGATGATGTACTATCAGAGAAAAGAATTACGAAAATCACATTTTTTTGATTTTCTACTAATTTTTTCAAATTTGTTGGCGTGTACCCAGACCTATTTTAAATCATCTACAAGCATTACAATTAGTAATGTTTCTATTTGAAAATGTGAAATTAATAAACTGTTAGAATAACATAATAGGTGCAGATTTCTATTGCTGTGCCTCAATGATTTAGGACTTAAGATCTGTTGAATAATCTATCGAGTAAATCTTGCAGTGCCTTTTCTAGTTCTTCTTCTTATCTACTAATTTATTAACGCTTTATAAATAAGACTATGCAATTGGACTGTGTTGAAGAACCTGAAGAACTCAATTGAAAATTTATAAAGAGTTTCAAGCAACTATAACTATAATTTAAACACAAAACATTCATTTAGATTGATTATCTTTTAAATTGGATGTAATCTACTTTAGATATAGATTGCACACATGACAAAAGAATCCATCTAGATTCTAGATTCTAGAAGACTGGATAAGTAGGATAAGTGCTTTGCATAGCAGGAGAAACACCCTTCAGTTCCTGCGATTAGTAACTTCATAGCTACCACGAACTTCTTCTCATCCACAAAATTGTAATCGTGACTGCCATGGTGCTTGAATGATTTAGGAGCAAGGTGCTTTTTTCTTACGAATGACCTTTGATTACGATGCCGTGTAGAGTATGATTTCATCCTTCGATATATTTTGACAGCTTTGGAAATGGTCATCTTGTGATAACTTTCCGTTATATGAATTTGATGGATTTTGATGGATTTTACAAAACTCGATAGGAACATAATCCTATGAGCATAGCCAAAATGTCTTAAATAATGTGAGACGTCGTGCGCGGAAAATTGCCACTGGGTAAACTGCCACTGGGAAAAATGTCACTGGGAAAACTGTCACTGGGAAAATTGCCACTCTATATAGAATTCACAATGAATTTTTTTCAAATAACAAAATTCATAGATATTGATATTGATCATAATTAAATATAAAAGGATTATTTACAATGAGTACATCTCATTTTGACAAGTTAAGTTTTACAATCTAATTAAGTGAATTCTTCCGTCGGTGGGTGTTAGTGTGCTGATACGCAATTAATTTTTAGTTTTATATTTTAAATTGTTCTCTTTGGACTTTAAATCATTTGAAGGTTCTCTACTTTACTAGTTTTCTATTCAGTAGTAATTTTCTCTAACAAGTGCATTTAAATGTACTAAAATATCTTTATAATGTCTAGTCATGTATTCAGTATGGACCACAGAAAAATCAATCAAGATAATAAAAAAAATTGCATTATTTGTGTATAAATAAATGAAACTATAACGCAATATGTTTTGTTTTATTTAGTGTTTTATCATTTATCATCATTAGGGTTGTGACTTTGCATATCTTGCATATTGGTGAAATAATGCATGTGCATATAAAAAACGCATATGCAAATCTTGAAATGCATATGCAAAATAGAAAGTGCATATGCAAATTAGATGCACATTAGAAATAATAATATGCAAATAGAAAATGATTAGTGAAATAAGTTGATTTTTGATATTCAAATGATAAACTTCTACATATATAAATGAATAGTATCAGGCGAATGAAAAAGAGCTAGATTTTTATTCTACTTTTAAGAAATTTAAATTATTATAGGCTAGGTTATAACGATCGAGATGGGGAACTTAATTGGTTGAACACTATTTCAGTTATGCGAATAACAAGATGATAAATAAATGCCGGATAAAATATAACCTTCTGCAAATTTGCGGAGGTAATAATAAAATTTAATTAACTTATCGACTGATCTTCCTATTTTCTAGACTAGTGTTACTCTTTATATTCATTTATATATTACATATACAGGTAAAGCTCGTAAAACGAACAGTATACAGCCCAGTTAAAATTCGGTGCAGGATAGGGGCAGCGGGTGGGGCGCGCAGGGCCGGCATCATGGCAGGCAGAAGGCCGCGATAGGGCCGCGACAGAGCATTTTTGTCCGCTTTTGGGGACCTCATTCTACGTCCCCCCACTGCACTGAACTACACTGGGGCGCTACCCTAAACTGCAGACACGCGCGTCCTAACTACTAATGCGCGACCGCGTAGCGTCCGTGGCCACGCGTGAAACACTAGAGAAAAAATACCCTCATGGCAGATATTGACTGCGCCAATACTGCGCTGAATATGAACACACATATTCATACTATAAAATATGACGCGTTTAACGCATATATACTTCATATTATGAATGTGACGTTATTCGGCAGCAATATTCCAGTCAATATCTACCATGAGGGTTAAAAATGATCATGATGTCTAAATAGCTATTTGAATTAATGTGATTGACGTTTCAAGTTAGGGAAAAATTTATTTAGTAGGGGTTAAACGTCTATTTCAGAAAAAAAGGCCATATCGTTTAGCTACATCAAAAGGAAATTAAATAAAAGGGACTGGAAGAATCAGTCAGAAAGAAAAGTGGCTCTATAAACAATGTCACCTGCCACCCGTCAGTGACAATACTAATGAATGAAAAAAAAAAGCTTCTCCGTGAATGCTGTCACTTACCAAGGATTGTGACGAAAAGAGTCACAAGCACCTGTGGCGATGGTGGATGGAAGAAGGAGATGATGGGAAATGAAGACTTCCTAATACAAAAATCTAAGACCTCGCAGTTGATGAATATAACTTTGCGCTATTCTCCAAAACTGCAAGTAGCGTTAATAAAAATAAACATGGTAAAATAATACATTCCAAATTAGCTACAACAGTTCAGGGCTGAAGGGACACCATCTCCTTTTCCATTTACGATATAATAGACTGTAAAGAGTAGTGGTGGGGTTATAAAAGTGAAGTAGATAGCTTTAAATTCATTTATTGGTAAGCAAACTAAAGCTATACATTGTAAATCTTACTTATATATTTTTCCTGTCTAACTGATTGTCAAAGTTTGTAAAATGAGTACCACTTGTTACTAATAATAAAAAATGTAACCATACTTACAAATATAAATTGGGAGAAGAGTAAGAGATTAGGTCGCCAACTTTGATAACGCGTTCCTCGGGGGTGTAGGTCATAAGCATCCCCCCCCCCACCGATTACGAGCCATCTGTTTTTTAATCCTTATTTATTTACCTATATTATTTAATCCCCTTGACCCCCTGCCAGGTAATTAATCAATCATTAAGTGTGCAGTACAACAAACTAGTGAAACTACATCAGCAACTCTCAGTTATTTCTATCCAAGTACATAGTTCTTCATTTGTTTAACCATGTAAATAAGGATTAAACAACAGGGAGGGGGGGGGGGCTCTTGATCAGGGGGGCTCATGACCGTGCTTAGGTGTGGGAGCGTATGCCCCTTCCTCTATGTCCATCCCAATCGCCAGAATTCTATAGAGGCTCATGACCGTGCTCAGGTGTGAGAGCGTATGCCCCTTCCTCTATGTCCATCCCAATCGCCAGAATTCTATAGGGATATTCCAATGGTTTTATGAACTGGTTTGAAATCGGGTCAGGACAGTGTTTCTGAAAATTGAAACGAACATTATAAACAATTCACTGAATAATTACATTTCGTGCTTATAATAGTAAATTTATGTTCAACTAGACAGCTGATATTGCTGTAATTAATCAACAGATGAATAAAAATACATACTTCGAAACTAACTAGGCACACTGTAGTTCAAAACTAGGCCCACTGTAGTTCAAAACTAGGCCCACTGTAGTTCAAAACTAGGCCCACTGTAGTTCAAAACTAGGCCCACTGTAGTTCAAAACTAGGCCCACTGTAGTTCAAAACTAGGCCCACTGTAGTTCAAAACTAGGCCCACTGTAGTTCAAAACTAGGCCCACTGTAGTTCAAAACTAGGCCCACTGTAGTTCAAAACTAGGCCCACTGTAGTTCAAAACTAGGCCCACTGTAGTTCAAAACTAGGCCCACTGTAGTTCAAAACTAGGCCCACTGTAGTTCAAAACTAGGCCCACTGTAGTTCAAAACTAGGCCCACTGTAGTTCAAAACTAGGCCCACTGTAGTTCAAAACTAGGCCCACTGTAGTTCAAAACTAGGCCCACTGTAGTTCAAAACTAGGCCCACTGTAGTTCAAAACTAGGCCCACTGTAGTTCAAAACTAGGCCCACTGTAGTTCAAAACTAGGCCCACTGTAGTTCAAAACTAGGCCCACTGTAGTTCAAAACTAGGCCCACTGTAGTTCAAAACTAGGCCCACTGTAGTTCAAGACTAGGCCCACTGTAGTTCAAAACTAGGCCCACTGTAGTTCAAAACTAGGCCCACTGTAGTTCAAAACTAGGCCCACTGTAGTTCAAAACTAGGCCCACTGTAGTTCAAAACTAGGCCCACTGTAGTTCAAAACTAGGCCCACTGTAGTTCAAAACTAGGCCCACTGTAGTTCAAAACTAGGCACACTGTAGTTCAAAACTAGGCACACTGTAGTTCAAAACTAGGCACACTGTAGTTCAAAACTAGGCACACTGTAGTTCAAAACTAGGCACACTGTAGTTCAAAACTAGGCACACTGTAGTTCAAAACTAGGCACACTGTAGTTCAAAACTAGGCACACTGTAGTTCAAAACTAGGCACACTGTAGTTCAAAACTAGGCACACTAGAGTTCAAAACTAGGCACACTGTAGTTCAAAACTAGGCACACTGTAGTTCAAAACTAGGCACACTGTAGTTCAAAACTAGGCACACTGTAGTTCAAAACTAGGCACACTGTAGTTCAAAACTAGGCACACTGTAGTTCAAAACTAGGTACACTGTAGTTCAAAACTAGGTACACTTTAGCTAATTGCAATAACAAAAATAATATAACAAATGAAATTTATAGCTATTACACTGAGCAAGTAACACTTGTGAATATCATACTTTAAAAAAACTGGTATTGGACTTGGTACTGGTATCATTTAACAATATGCTATCGGAGCATCTCTAGTAAATTCCATTGTGTCAATTATTTTATTTAAGATTGAAAAGAGAGCTGAACTTACCTTATAGCTACTTCATATTGAATAGCATCATGTCCTCTTCATCATCTAAAGACATGTTAAAGTTTGAACTGATACATACAAAATTTCTTAAACTAGTTTCCTTTTAGAATGTGTTGAATAATTATAATCCTGAAAAGAAAAACAAAAGTTTTGACATATATAACAAACAAATTCATGAACATATATAAAAATAGCCTAGCTAGTAACAATATCCAGAGGGAGGAATACAGATTATCATAAACAAACTCACAATTTGAGTTAGCTATGTATAATTTTTTAATAATGATCACACTGTATAAATATGAAAATTAACACAAGAACATAGGTAGATAATTGATAGAACACCAGTTATCTAAATAAATAGGAGTGATATTAGCCACTTCCATACTATGCAAATTTCTATTTAATGTCCTAAACATTATTGAGTTTTAGCATGACAATATGGGAAAAATATGCTTTAAATTCAAATATCTATCAAAGTTTCTTGGATTATCTGACCATTTGAGATACTTTGTAAAATATCTCATTGGTCAAAGGACTCAAAACGATGACACTGGTGAATGAGCAAGGATTTTGACTCTGAATAATATAGTATATAATAACCACCCAGCATCATCTTTTTAAGTATGGCCATCATGATCAAATAACAGAACCATCTCTGAACTATGACTTAAGCACTATTTTTCTACTCAATGCATTAGTTTAAGTTGTAACAGGAGAGTGCACTTAAAATTCTACACATGTTGGTAATAGAAGAATAGACGAGATAATTAAATAGGGGTGTAACAGGTGTGAAAAAAATGTGTCGTGTGTCCCCTGCGTCAAAAGAAAGTCACCTCCTGCGTCAAAAGAAAGTCACCTCCTGCGTCAAAAGAAAGTCACCTCCTGCGTCAAAAGAAAGTCACCTCCTGCGTCAAAAGAAAGTCACCTCAAGCGTCAAAAGAAAGTCACCTCCTGCGTCAAAAGAAAGTCACCTCCTGCGTCAAAAAATAGTCACCTCCTGCGTCAAAAAATAGTCACCTCCTGCGTCCATGGGAAGCCAATTAGACATATCTGAATTTTGACCTCTTGAAATTTAAGCCAATTAATTGGCTTTAACCGACATACTATGTAACAAAGTCTGCAAGAGATGCATGAAGTTGTGAAATTTATCCGGTGACTATTATGGCCTTGAAAGTAGTGTCCTGAATTATCTGGCGACAATTTCTTAATCAATTCCCTATGTTTACATGTAATTATTGGAGAGTGTTTTGAGATTTCTGGCCATTTTAGAGAGAAATTTAAAAATCTTTTGGAAAGAACTGCTCCAAAAATTGAATATTTGAAGACTGATTGTGCATGTTTTGCAGACTGGTTTGTAACATGGAAGAAAAGTGACCTCCAACAAAGAAAAGTGACCTCCAACAGAGAAAAGCGACCTCCGTCACAGATAAGCGACCTCCGTCACAGATAAGCAACCTCCGTCACAGATAAGCAACCTCCGTCACAGATAAGCAACCTCCGTCACAGATAAGCAACCTCCGTCACAGATAAGCGACCTCCGTCACAGATAAGCGACCTCCGTCACAGATAAGCGACCTCCGTCACAGAAAAGCGACCTCCGTCAAAGAAAAGCAACCTCCGTCAAAGAAAAGCGACCTCCGTCAAAGAAAAGCGACCTCCGTCAAAGAAAAGCGACCTCCGTCAAAGAAAAGCGACCTCCGTCAAAGAAAAGCGACCTCCGTCAAAGAAAAGCGACCTCCGTCAAAGAAAAGCGACCTCCGTCAAAGAAAAGCGACCTCCGTCAAAGAAAAGCGACCTACGTCAAAGAAAAGTGACCTCCGTCAAAGAAAAGCGACCTCCGTCAAAGAAAAGCGACCTCCGTCAAAGAAAAGTGACCTCCGTCAAAGAAAAGTGACCTCCGTCAAAGAAAAGTGACCTCCGTCAGTCAAAGAAAGGTTTCTAGTGAAAGTAACCTAATTTTACTGCTCCATTTATCTAAATTTTAAAACTATGTTGACTCTCTAAATATAGCTAGTGCCAAAATTTACATGAGAATAGGTACCTAAATATATTGAAACTGTCAAGATAAATCTTATATAATCTGAATAATCATCATGCCATGTTCAAGAGACTGGCAGATTGTTAGCCAATTTCAAGCCAAAATTTAAAGATTCTGTGACATGTCAATTTTGGCTCATTTCTTAAAATTTTAGGCCAAATTAACATGGGAACATAGAAATTAAATCAAAACATTAAGCCCAGACTGTAGGAACTGGTAAACTGTTCTCCAAAAAATCTTCTGTTTTGGCTTCTGTTCTCAG